>JAHLJT010000631.1:130792973-130855181 GCA_031308135.1 Acheta domesticus | reverse complement strand
CCGTATTAGTTTTCTCTTTCCTGGGGTCTTCGCTAGCTATTCGGAATTGCCACAAACTCTTGCCAGCTGTCATCTCCACCGCCAAAAGTACATTTTTTTGTTATTTTCTTAACTTTTCGGTTTCTTATTGGTAGAACGGTATTTTTAGAATATTAAAGACACAAAAATCTAGTCATAACTGGCAATTTTCTTTTAAAAATTATGTGCCGTTCAAGAGAAAATAGCGTTTTTAGCGCTACTAAAATGCAAATTTGAAGCTCATTTTCACTGAAAATGATTGAGTTTTCAAAATACTTTATTAAAGTATTTGAAGCACTTACACTCAAAATAGAATAATGTTACAAATTGCTGGTAATGCGCACATTAAAGATGTGAGAGATCTTTAAAAAAAATTACAATTATATAATTTTTGAAAAACACAAAAAAATAACTCAAAATAAAATTTACGCTGTACCTAAAGAGTGTAAAGAGCACTATCCGTTACAAAGTTTCACGAAAAAATTTGCAGCCATATATGAGAAAATGCTGTTTGAGCATTTCTGAAAATGCCGAAATTTGAGCTACTTTTCACAGAAAACGGTAGTGTTCCGAGAAAATTTACTTGACATTATTTAAAGCATATTGTAACCGCTAATACGCGATTACAGTTTAAATAAGTGAGAAATAGTAGCGAAGACACGACACCGTATCATGCACAAATTGTTCTCTGGTGGCGAGGAGATGGCGACAGTCGTAAACTCAATTTCTGAACGCACTCTGATGCCAGCCAATGGAAAACTAGTATGAACAAACGGAAACGGCAAGAGCTTGTGCCAAAAGAATCCAACCTTCTTCTTGTCCGAGTCGCCGAAGCGAGCAGTTGTATGAATTCGTTTTCTTATCTTGTTGGAGTTGCCAAAGTGAATAGTCAGCCATCTTGTGCGCTACGACGACGTGAGCGACACGTAAAAGAGCGAGTACGCTGTACCAGAGAGTCTGTACTATTTTTGAAATTTCATTCTGAAAACATATTTATAGAATCTCCAGAATTATAAGAACTCTTAATCGACATTGTAATTAATTTGACTTTTGCCAATTACGAAGTCATAAATGGAGATTCTGGACTTGGATTCGGAGGTGACCATCGCCTGAGGAGCCAACGGTAAAACATCGCTAACCGAGGGGAGACGGCGCCCGGAGGCCTCACGATTTCGACGCAGCAGGCAGCGTGCGGGAGCGCGCGCAAGGATCCTACGACCTTGGAGGCGTGGACAACATTTTGCAACCGACTTCGCAGCGTGGAATTCTCCGGAGGTTCGACGGCCGTGAGTTTAAAGAAACCAAAAGAAGTTTTACTAAATCTCAATTTACCGCACAGTATTCTTGCTAATTTGACAAGTCATTTCTTTGTTTTTCCTGAAGTCGTAATTGAAATCAGATAAGGGTATTTTGTAAATAATGTAAAATTCTGTTCTTGTACAGAATTAATTGACTAAAATTCACGTGTAATGAACCAAAGGTGTTAAAGAAATTTGAATATTGTATGTGTAGTATTTTTTTTCAGGGTTATTGTTTTGAAGTGTATTTTGTGTGTTTTTTCTCAGGATTTTGTGTGTGTATAACTTATTACTTGGAAATAAGGTGCAAATTAACATCTTCTTAGAGAAAACTGCAGTTTCTTTAGGTAGGAAAGATAGCTACCGTAATTAAATGTACATTTAGTTGTACAAAACTTTCCTTCATAAGAAATATAATCTTCAATGTTATTTCAAATTGTGTTGGAATGTTAATTGGTAGTTAGTTGAAAAGACGAACCCACCCCGATAGGGAATTTTATTCTACCTAGAAAATTTCCTAGGTGTGCGTGACGGGACAGCTTATCCGTCACGGAAATAGTAATGAAAGATTTGCTATTTGAAACAAGTAAAAGAGCATTAGGGTTTGGTTAAAATATATACTCGTAAATATAATAATGTGAAAAAATCGCCGATAATGTAAATATTAAGAGAGATATGTAAAAAAATTTACATTTTTGTAATTTTTGAAAAAAACAACCCAAAGACCAAATGACTTTTATGTCATTGATAGAGTACATTTACCACTATCTACCAAAAGTTTAAAGAAAAAGTTGGAGACGTTTTTCAGAAAATCTTGTTTTTGTAATTTTTTAAATTGCACATATTGCACGCATATTGCGCGAAAACTACGAAAATTTGAAAAACATTTACATGACCTTTAAGAAAGAACGTAATATGCAGAACAAATTTTATTTGAAAAAATCTCTATCTTCAATTTTGTAGTTAGAGAAAGACGCCGAAAAGTATTCAAACTTTCACAATTTCGAAAATTCAGATCTTTCCACGAAAATTGGACCCATGCCATGTTAATAAGTGTATTTTACTCTATTCATACAAGAAATTTAAAGAAAAATTTGGAGCCGTTTTTGAGGAAAATTTTGAAAACCTCGGGGGCTTTATATAAAGTACGCCCAAATTTTGAGAATCTTTTTCAAAATCTCAAAGCTTTGACAAGAACCAGATCGACAGAGGAATATTCATTTTGGAAGAAATCGTACGTATGTTAGGCGCTAGCAGTGTTCACAGACGGACAGACAGACGGACGGACAGACGGACGTTTTCTTTTCAATTGGGTTTTCGGTATCAATGATCTAGAAAGCGGTTTCTCGCTACACCACGTGTTAGGGGATATTTTCTTCTTTATTTAGCAACTGGTTTTATCCACTTTTTCGTTTTCACGGCCCGGCAATTAATTTTTTTCCGATGAAAATTGGCCATTTTTTCGCACAGCATTACATAACTTTCCCTGTACTACGTATATCACTCCGTGTATACGTACGTATACGGAAAGTACGTATACACGATTATTAAGTACTAGCTGGTACCCGCGCGTTGCTTGCCACAGAAGAAATAATTGAGGAATATTCCCCTCCTCCTCTCTCTTTCTTTCCCCACTCTCTTTTCCCCTCTCTCTCTTTTCTCCAGACTGCTTTCTTCTTCTGTCTTTTCCCCCGTTCTCTTCCACCTCTCTTTTCTCCCTCTGACATTTTTCCTACTCGGTCTCTTTTCCTCCCTCTGTCCCTTTTCCCCGTCTGTGTCTCTTCTTCCTTTTTATGTTTTTCCCTTCTGTGTGTCTTCCCCTGTGTCTCTTTTCCCCACTCTCTGACGCGTTTCCCCCCTCTCTCTCTCTCTCTTCCCGCTGTTTTCCCCATTCTTTCCCTATTTCCTCCTCTTTGTTTTCCCTCTCACTCTATTTTTCCTCTCTCTATTTTCCTTCTCTTTCTCTATTTTCCCTCTCTGTCTGTTTTCCCCCTCTCCATTTTCTCTCTATGTTTCCCTCTATTTTCCCTCTATCCTCTCTTTTTGTCCCTCTTTCTCTTTTTCCCTTGCCTCTCATTAACTTGCGCCGCCTGCCTTCGACATTAACATGTCACATTACTTTACTATTACTATTACATTATTATTGCTATTACTTTATTATTACATTTTGTTATTACTTTCTTTGTTTCATTTACTTACATTATGCACATCTTTGAATAGGTGGGGTAATAGTAAGAAGCTCAGGAGCAACAAAAATGTAAAAGAATGTTCAAGAAGATCTCACTCTGTAGATTACGGTGGAAACAACGTTCTTGGCCTCAACATTTTAGTTTTTAATGACATAAAACGCTTCTTTTAGGAGTTATTTAACGATATAATTCAAAGCCGTGTAGCGGGTTGCATTTTCATGAATATCTAATTTTTTTTTCTTCAGCTCTATCATTTAGTGCCATTTTTTCGTTATTTTATTTGTTATTCTGCTATTCAGGACGGAGATAATCCAACAAAACAGATAATTAAAATTGGTCTAGTCGTTCTTGAGTTATAAATGATGTAACTAACACAATTTTGTTATATATATATATATATATTGACCGTATGGTCAAAACGTAAATAATAGGCACACCACAACGTTCAAATGTGGCGCGTCAGTTGATGAATCGTTGCGGGATGAATCGGGCCGAGCCGTGAACGAGCGCCCGGAAGGTGGGGGATTGGTCGGTCGGACCGCGCGGAAGCGTTAGTTGGGAGTGGAGCAGCGAGCAGTGAGGAGAGAGGCGTGATGGCGACAAGAGAGCGAGGTGGTAATGTACGGATAAATCGAGAATAATCGGGACGGCTGGTGTTAAAGGAAGGAGGGTTGTGATAGACTTAATGATGATTGCGAGTAAGGATTGTGGTAAACGTGTTTGGAAGGGATAATCACGAAATCTGACAAGAGAGAGAACATTGCACGGACACGTGGGCGATGCTGTTCAGTGGTAGTCGGTGAAGCTTGCGGAGCGGGATTATATGGTGGAGCCGTGTGAGCTGAGACAGTAAATTCGTCGTGTGGAGAAGGAAATTGTGGTGAGACGACGCCGGTGTACGAGAACGGGCCGTCGGCGACGCGCGGGCAGGCAGAACATCGTTGGCGCCAAGGTCTCCTCTCGGCAACGAGTCGGGGCACGCGGTCGCGCCGCGCAGAAGACGACTGTAGTGGAAGGCAGATAAGTAACAATAATTATGAACAAGAATAAATGGGTAATCGAATATAAAATGCCGGTTCAGGGTGCTCACTGAGTAGTAAGGAGAGCAACAGTGTCTGTAGTGGTTCACGAATGGCATGTAGTTTTCAGAGAAATGGAGGTTACATAAATAGAAATAAAATGTAAAGATGATAGGAATAGTCGGAGGTGTATACCATTTAATCTGTATTCAGTAAAGATTTGCGACCAGGTCAATGATGTAAATTATGTTATTAATGTGAAGATGTTTTTTCTTAATAAATCCTGTTTCTGTGATGAGAGATTCTTTGAACTCAGATAATGATGATTAAAGTATCCCCTTCAAAGAACCCCTGTGCCCAAAATAAACAATCACAAAATTTATGATATGTGCACCCGTGAAACCGACAAGGGTATGTACGGTCACATATATATATATATATATATATATATTATATATATATATATATTGTGGCGCACTCAGATTATGCCCCACACAAAATTATCAACAAGAAAGAGACTGTTCGCCGAACGCTCGCGCTGCCGCGGCGGCGGCGACATCGTCTCTTTATCAACGGTCGGTCGAGGGGAGGCTCAGGGGGAGAGTTGTCACTCCTACACGGTGGTGACGTGCGCGGCGAAGGGGGGAGACTATGATAGATGAACAGAACGTTTTGAGTAGCGGACACGAGAAGTCATGGTGTGAGGGGTGTTCGCCGTGAACGTTATGTGTCATTTACAATAGGCCGAAGTTCTATCACGCCGTCACGCCACATAAATCGAGAACCACAAATTTTCTCACTGCCAGTTATTGTGTGTGAAGGCAACGGCAAAAGCGTTCGCGGCGAAGCACCGAGATGTAAACTCGCGAATATTTACGTTGCGCGTGTTACGGAATCTAAACAGAACCATTGTTACGAGTGGACGCCAGCATTCTTCGGGGGCGAAAGAGCGGCAAGTTCCTGCGGAAAGCACAAGAAAAGCCAGAGAAGCAATTTTGTGCATTTCGTAAAAGGACGACATAACCCCCCGCTCAGATCGAAGAATCCGACCCGCCACTACGTGGAACAACGCCTGGACCACGCCGAGCAATTCCTGGAAGGGTCACTGATTGGACGGAAAAGCTGCCGATACAACTTGAAGCCGGACCGCAGAAGCAGGGGAGCAGAGCTACGAGGCCAGGCATCACGATGCAACGCGTCGCCCGCCCTATCTTTGCTCCGCAACAGCGGGCCGCATCGCAGGAGCGCCGCTGGCCGGCGGAGGACACGCACAACCCTCTGCCGCACTACCGTTGCACCGCGCCGCGCTGCCTCTACGCCGCGACTATTTAAGATAAATAGATTCACGGGACTGGAGAAGGGTTAAAGGAATCTCGTATCCCTGACCAGAAAAATGTGGCACATGTCCATTTAGTGAATCTTGAAAAATACATTTACCTCGATTGAATATTATAATAGGAGGAATGGACAATTTCGTAAAAGCTATGTATATATTTTCTGATGGATTCTTGTACTAAAAATCGAAATTTCCCAAAGTAAGTGATGCTAAATTGAAAGAAGGGATTTTTTAGGATCACAGAAATTTTTATATTTAGTACATTCGGGGAGATAATTGATCTTATTTTGTGAAGTACCTGTAAATTCCAAAATTTAATATAGCCATAACCACAAATAATCAATTTTCAGGCAAATAAAAAAATACGTGTCCCCTTTTTTTGATGTCCAGATGTACGAAAAAAAATATCGTACATTTAAAAAAATGTCGTGTCAACTCTTGTGCTATTTGACGTGGAATGGCTCGCATCCGGCTGTCTGAAGCGCAGTAAATTTGCAGCAGGCTATTATCTTTGTCACGATATTAGAGAAAAACTACTCGTATTTAAAAAAATTACGCATGACCTTATTTGAAGATGTTTTTGATAAATATATTTCATTGAGAAAACCAGCTGCCATCTATCGCCGCCCATAGTACCTTTTTTGACTTATTCTCCATTTTTCGGTTTCCTAATGGAAGAACGGAAATATTAATTTGAGAACATTGAAAAACCACAGAAACCTCTTCCCAAATGGCAATTTTCTTTTAAAAATTTGTAGCCGTTTTTAAGAAAATGGCGTTTAATCGCTACTAAAAATGAGAAATTTCACAGAAAACTCATTGAGTTTTCAAAAAAACTCAATGAAGCAATTACATTCACTAATATAATAATGTTGACAAATTGCTGGGAATGTGCATATAAAATATTTGAGAAATCTTTTAAAATACTTTTGTGTAATTTTTTTGAAAAAAAACAACAAAAAATACCCAAAAATGAACTTTACGTCATATTAAGGCGTGCTATTAGCACTATTTATTTAAAAAAAATAAGAAAAAATTTCAAGCCATTCATGAGAAAAATGGCGTTTGAGTGCTTCTGAATATGCGGAATTTTGAGCTACTTTTCACAGAAAACGGTTGAGTTCTCGAGAAACTTTACTTGAACTTATTTAAAGCAAATGTACTCATTAATATAATAAAGTCAACAAATTTTCGCTAATGTAAATATTTACGACGTGAGACAAAAGTCAGGAACATTTCATTTTTTGCAATTTTGAAAAACAAAGGAATAGAGCAAGATGGAATTTATGTCATCTCATAGAGTATATTTAGAACTATCCCTACCAAAAGTTTAAAGAAAAACTTTGGAGCCGTTTTTGAAAAAATGTTGTGTTTGTAATTTTATAAAATTGCACATATTGCACACAATATTACGCGAAAAGTACTAAAATTTTTTAAAAAAAGTACATAACCTTAAAAAACTCACTATGAAGAACAAATTTTATTTGAAGGAAACATTTTTAACTGCAATTTTGTAGTTGGAGGAAGACGCCGAATAAAATTCAAACTTTCGCAATTTTCGAAAATTGATAGTTAACCGTGAAAATCGGACCTATGCCATCTTAATAATTGTATTTTACTCTATTCTTGCAATAAATTTTAAAGAGAAAAATTGGAGCCGTTTTGAGAAAATTTTGAAAATGTTCGGAGGGCTTCATGTAAGTAAAGTACCCCTAAAAATATCGGTTTTCAAATTCAAGGGCCCACGAGATCGGCCAGATCGGTTGTGGAGTATCAGTTTTGGAGAAAATCGGCTGAGCGGTTTAGTTGCTAGCTTTGTTCGTAGACAGACGGACAGACGTTTTGCTTTCAATTGGTTTTTCGTTATCAAGAACCCACAAAACAGTGATTGTCTGTACCATGTGTTAAGAGATTATTTTGCTCTATTCAGCAACTGGATATATCCACTTTTTCGTTACCATGGCCCTGTAATAAGAGTTTTTCTGACGAAAATTCGCCGATTTTTCGCGCAGCATTACATAACTTTCCCTATACTATAAGTAGTATAGTGCACGGGAAAGTAAAAAACGATCAATGAATATACTTTTCTCCATAGTACGTCACATATAATTTAAACTGTTTTGACGTTAAATAAATAAATTTAAATTAACAATGTAAATAATAACAATGATACTGATACTCACCATTTTCCTCATGCACCAAAATTATTTTCATACCTATTCCCATTGCTCCGGGACATGTAAAGCAGAGTACGAGTATTTTAGCATATGATAACCGGTATACTAGTGCGACGAATAATAGAAAAAGTAAGGAATAGATAACTCCTGCGCTTGCAGCTGCAAGGTTTGCTGAAAACAAAGGATAAATTCAGTTGTCAAATAAATAATAGACATAATTATAGTAATTGTTTAATAACTTAATTAGCAAACAAAACCTATTTTATTAACTTTGCGGTTAACTTTTAATAAGGAAACTTGTAAATATTTTCCACAAGGACAACAAAATGACCATTTAACCCACGACGATGAATACCACCTCCAGTAGCTAAGCTAGGCAAAACAAGCAGATTCCTGCTTCGGGTCTTTTCGTTTCCGACTTAAAGGTCAGCAATGGATTCCTGTGATTTTCCATTGCACGGATGGTGGAAGAGGTGACCACGATAACGGAGATGATCGAAGGGGAAATCAATGGGATTATTGTTGAAGAGGAATACGTACGTGAATACCTATGAATATGAAGTGGAATACGTAAAATTAATGGTGGTTCGACGTAGTAGAATGCTGCAAAAATTAGAATTTGTATATTATTTTATATTAATTTTATAATTATTATTTATTATATTTCTGTTTTTAATTAATTATTAATAACTATTGAAACAGTTTTATCAAATCCAAAATATATCTCTATTATTGACATGTTGGGCTTCTATCATGTGTTCGAATATGCAAGGGGCACAATTCGGCTTACCTCATCTTTCAACCACAATCTGCCCCCTGTAGACGGAAAACGACAAAACCTGAAAGTGTTTTTTAATGATGATGTGCCAGATTGCACAATAATAACCGAGTTTGTTTTTTGTACTTTCTTTAGCACTGGAACAGTTTAACCTTATTATAATTAAAGATTTCTTTTGATTCGAAATAACATTCTTTGAAAATTATTAACTTTGGTCATGACCATGAAAAATAATTTAATTGTTCGTACAAACGTTAACCTGAGCTCTCTTCCCGTTGTATCGTTGGATGCTTTGCTCGGACGCCACGTATCTCCACACCATCACCATCGACCGACCGGTTACCAGCTCCAGTCTTGATGTCTTCTATCTTGTATCTTCCGGCACGCCATGAAGTCATTCCCTTTCACATAATGTACCAGCCTTTCATATCACCATCAGCACTTGTTCGGCAATATAATTGCAAGTTCATTTGGCCTGGTGCTTCACCTTCGTCACTGGTGAAAACTAATTAAAATTGGCAATTTTCTTAGAAGTTCCTCCCTAACAGTAAGAAAATACTCCAAGTCAATGCACGGCTTCACCAATATGTTTCTATGTTCCACTTTCACTCGCGGAAGAAAAAAGTTAAAGTCCCGAACTGTATCTCCGGAATTTTTACAAGTCTCTACTTTTGACCACGAAAATCTACCAAGTCTCCACTCGAACACGCACTCCCTAATTCAGAGATGATCCTCTCGCTATGAAAGTTGAGCTCCAACTAATTTTCTCGTTCTTCAATCCAGGAAAACTCGTATTTATTGTTGTACAAAATTCTGTCTTACATTCCCTACCAACGGATTCTTATTATGTATTCACTCCTCTAACCAAGGTGCACTCTTGGGCGAAATTTCCACTCTTACATACGCATCTTTCGACTGATTATACACCACATCCATGGGCCCATGAAATTGTTTACCTCTGTTACTAAGGTGCCCGTTTACCAAATATCGTGACATGTTAAAACATCGGTGTTCTCCCTAGCAACCTGTTACTAAAGTGCCTAATTCTAAATTAAATTAGCATTGAAGCCTTAAATTATTCAATATCGAATGCCCTCCCGCATTTGGTATATCACAATATTGTTTCATTTTAAATTGCATTCTTTAATTTTTTAAATGTGAAAACGAATAGGTGATTTCCCTTTGCTTAGTAAGACGTGAGGAATGAAGAGTAACGCATGTAAAAAACGAGTGATTTTGATTAATATAAAATATTTTATTTAATTAGTATAATTTTCTAACGTTTTTTATTTTATTGCTAGCGGTATCAACAATGCTTATTGACAAAATGTGTATCCCTTGCGAATTAGCGGTCATTCCTGCTTGTTGTAACCCATTGCTGTAACGCCGCACTGATAAAACAGAAATCAATAATTATAGTTGCCTTTCGTTCGTATTAATAGTCCAGTCCACAGTGCAAGAGATATAGATGTGTTCATTCCCAGTCTAAAACTGAAGCTAATGTGAGGCTAGTTCTCACAGTTCTCGCATATTACAACATGGGAATTTTTTGGCGCTGCGAACGACTTGGGCATTTTCTTTGTGCAAGATGGCTTGTATTAATAGCACGGTGAACAGTCGGCCTGGTCTCTTCGTACTAAAAGTTTTATTCTAGCGTGTGAAGTAAATTTGGAAGTTTCCAAAGTGGGACGAAAATGCTTCATTAATCCGTGTGATAGTAGAGGTCACATCAATTAGCTTTTTCTTACACCGTGATCCAGTCGGTATTTACATTTTACGTGGAAAAGGGTCATAAAAGCGTTTTCTTTGGTTATGTTGTATGTACCTAGGTAGTTAAAACCCCAACTTTTTGATCTCCCAGACCCAGTGCTAACTTCGAAAGGCCCGAAAAAGCGGTATTTCTTTAACTTGTTTCGTTTTTTTCTCTATAGCTCATAACCTAAAGTCCTGTAGAAAAATGATTCAAATAGCTTTTAAAGATGATACAATTCTCTACATATTTTAAATAAAACATTTTTTTCGAAATCAATTATCTAAAGAGCTACATATTTTCAAATACAGCCCTACAGGAGTGACATTTACAAACACAATCAGCATGCACCAAATACCCTGTATGCGGGTGCAATGTGGGATAAATAAGCCCCCGAGCAACGCCAGATATTTGCTCGATAAAATGTAAGTAAATGGCGAATATGTACTTTGTCTTTGGAGTGTCTTGTGGAAAAGGTGCAATTCTATTATTTTCAGAGTTAGCCAGTTAATTTTTTCACTATCGAAAATTTTATTTGGTATATTTGTTTTAAAAAAATAAAAAATTATAAAGTTATCAACAATAACTTTCAAATTAGCAAAACTAACTTTCATTTGATGCAATATGACACAATTTGTGAAGAAACTTGAGAGAAACATGTAAATGTGTATAATAAAAAATCAAAAATTATATTTTATTAATTATTATAATTAATAAATACATACATATAATAAATAAATAAACTAAATTATACTTTATTTTTTCTCACAATTATTTTGTTTCATTCTTCCGTGTTTTACATTTTTTCGTTTATAGAGTTCTTTCGTATATTAATAAAATTGCACATTTGAATCTCCTTCAATGGCGATTCTTCTATAACAATGTTGTAAATTTCATTATAATTTTGGGGACAGCTACACCGAGATCTAATAAATTTAATTTAATGCAATATTTAATATATTGCAAATAACTGATCTGCTTCCTTTTGCATTGCAAAGGTGCTTTGTATAATTAAAAGCCAAATAAAGTAACATCATTGCAATACTATTCATCAACAACGAGAGCTATCAAAAGATACTTTTCATACCGGATTCGGTTTAAGCGACAGCAAAATATTGAAAGAAGGTCTTTTAGTAGTGACGACGCTGAAGGGTAATCTGAGAGCCTTATAATAATACCTAAATTATTTTTCAATAAAATGTGTCATTGTGTGCCATTTTTCAATTTTTTTTTCTGAGTAGTTGAAGAAAATTAGATGTGTTCGACTCCTTTGCCCCGTTTACGCGCGAGGAAATTAGGAGGGCTGTAGAGATATACTCTTTGGGGACGGTAGCTGAGCGAGGAGTCTGCCAGTGGATAGACACCGGCTGGCTCTGCCGCGCATGCGCTTAAGAGAGCGTGCGCTATTTCCCGTTCTCTTGCATTCATTGGGCAGAGGTCCCAGCTGGATCCTAGGCTCTCGGTAGGCACGGACTTGTACAACGTCTCAACCAGGCAAATTCACTTCATCACTTGACGTGGAAAAGTAGAGATGTTTATGTGCCGTTTGTGTTGGTGTTTTCTTTAAGAAACAAATAATAAAGCTAAAGATATAGTGTTGCAATGTCCCACTGACTATGCGTCCCACAGTCTCATAACTTCTAAACGGTTCACAATATCGAAATGCAGTTTTCGCTCAACAATGCGGAATCACGAGTCAAGTAATACGCAGTAGAGATAGAAATAGTAGCGATACATAGTAATATACCGTGTTAGATATGAAGAGACTAATGAAATCTGCATCAAAGTAGACATAACTATGAATGAACTATGAGGGTGAGAATTATTTGAAAGATACAACATTGTATCATTTAAAATTATTGATACAGTAGTGATTCAGATGGACTACAGGTTTCAAGATTTCGAAAACTTTCATTTTATTGAATTTCTTGACGAAAAGCAGATTTCCAACTACAAAGCGTCCTTTCATTCAGAAAAGTTTTCTTTCCTAATAAATCAATATCCATTCCTTTACAGTGAGCAGCCTCAAAATGAACTGACAAATGTATACATTAATAATAGAAAATACATGCCTGTAGTGTTTCTGCTGAAGTATTTGTTAGACAAATTGGTCTAGAAAAAATATCAAGAGATGGTTGATACAACTCAGTCTAACTTTCCCATCATATACAGCATTATGTGAAAGGAAAGGAATATGATTACATTCAAAAGTTAAGACATTCCTGAGAAATTCAATGGGAAATTAACTGTGCAGAAACGAAAGCTTTAAAGAACAAAATTTCGACGTTTTTGTTAAATAAAAAACCGATGACTGGAGCTAATTTACAAAAAAAAATGTAAGAGAAGATTTTCAGAATACCCAACTGCATGACTCGCCACTGTATTTTAGGTACTATCCTCGTTCATCAGCCAAACTAACATTCTCTTACTCTAATTCTTTTCGACAAATCTTAACCACTAACCCTTGTTGATGGCCGTAACTTTCGCTGAAAGCGACTTCTTACGTTCTTACAAAACCAGAACCGGCATGAGTCTTCAATTATCAAGGTTCGCCGTTACTGATTACATTAAGCATTTTTAAGTTAAATAAATATTGAGTTCGATAGGATATCCGATACTGAATTGGATAGTATCATCGAAACTGAATTCTAACAAACACCTGAAAGCAATATTGTTGCCAATTTTATACACATACCATTATTATTACTAAATTTAGCTAGTTTTATTCCCTTTGAACAACAGTTGTGACTTTTAAGCTGAATTCATGTGTTGACGTCCATTTTTCCCACAATTCTCTCGTTCAATTAGTGACAAATATTCACATTATGTTGGCAGTTATAGTAATGCGCAGTGTATTTGATTCCGACTTTAGATATGTAATTTGTTTATAGTGCGATTTTTCTAACTCTGCCCCTCAAGCCCCTATGGCCTCGATGGAATATCACTCGGATTTGGCGTCTTTCTCCGTCGTGCCGCTAGAAGTCGCCTGATCGCAAGCACTTCTTGATACAATCGGCTGAGAACGTCGCGAAATACCGTGTCATATTCCATTCTGAAGACGGGCCTTGAGGGGCAAAGTTAGAAAAATCGCAATATAGATATATTTCTTTGTACTAAAAATATTTTAAAGTGATCTTGAACACGCGTATGTTTTTATACAAATTAAATTCCAATTTCTATATAAATTCATTAGTTTCAGCACTGCTAAATTTTTAGAAATTTCTAGAATTGTCTGAAAATATCTGAAAAATGTCTCGGTCAGTCCTGATTCTGAAGGAACACTGGAAAGGTTACCAGTGTCTCAGAGATTTTTTAGATATGTTAGAGTTTCTCACAAAATTGTGACGGTTCATCATTTGGGAGGGTCATGACCCCCGTGACCCCCCCTTGGATCCGCGCCTGGCAATATTGCGTGAAAACTACTAAAATGTTCAAAAACTGCACATGACTTTAATTAAAGAACTCACTTTGGACAACAAATATTATTTGAAAGAAAAATCCCTGTCTTCAATTTTGTAGTTCCAGAAAGACGCCGAAAAAACTTTAAACTTTTGCAACGAACCTTAATAAAGGTATTTTACTATATTCTTACTAGAAATTTAAAGAAAAAATTTGGAGCCGTTTTTGAGAAAATTTTCAAAATGTCAGAGGGGCTTCTTGTAAAGTACCCCCAAATTTTACAGATTTTTTTTCAAAATCTCAAAGCTACGACTAAAATCAGATCGACCGGGGGATATCCATTTTGGAAGAAATGGTACGTATGGTTGAGGCGCTAGTAGGGTTCACAGACGGACGGACGGACGTTTTCCTTTTAATTGGTTTTTCGGTATCAAGAACCTAGAAAACAGGGTTTCTGGCTACACCACGTTCGCGGAATAATGCGTGCAATATGAGCAATTTTTTTAAAAAATTGCAAAAACAAAATTTTCTCAAAAACGGCTCAAATTTTTTTCTTTAAACGTTTGGTAAAGATAGTGCCTAATGTACTCTACGAGATGGCATAAAGTCCATATTGCTCAATCCTTTTATTTTTTCAACAATTTTAAAAATGTAATATTTTTGGCTGGTGTTTCACGTCGTTAATATTTACTTTAGCAGTGATTTGTTTACATTATCATATTTACGAGTAGATAAGCTTTAAATAATATTGAGTAAAGTTTCTCGGTAACTCAAACATTTTTTGTGAAAACTAGCTCAAAATTCCGCATTTTCAGAAACGCTCAAACGCCATTTTCTCAAAAATGGCTCCAATTTTTTTATTCAAACTTTTCGAACGGGTAATTCTAATTGTATTCTTTAATACGACGTAAAGTTCTTTGTAGTGTAATTTTTTTGTTTTTTTCAAAAATTACACAAAAATAATTTTTTGAAATATTTCTCACATCTTAATGATGCACAATACCAGCAATTTGTAAAAATTATTATATTTGAGAGTATAAGTGTTTTAAATGACGTAAAATGAAGTTTTTTTGAACAATGAATGAAAATGAAAAAAATGAAGGTTTTTTGAAAAACTCAATACTTTTCTGTGAAAAAAGCAATGTTGGGCGAAAACTACCAAAATGTTCAAAAAAGTGTACATGGCCTTAAAGAAAGAACTCACTATGGAAAACAATTTTTTTTGAAGGTGATATATTTATCATTAATTTTGTAGTTGTCGGAAGAAGCCGAAAAAATTAAAACTTTCGCAATTTTCGAAAATCCAAGGTTGACCGTGAAATTCGGACCTATGTCACCTCAATAAGTGTATTTTACTCTGTTCTTTTAAGAAATTTGACGAAAAAATGTAGAGTCGTTTTTGAAAAAAATTTGAAAATGTTCAGGAGGCTTTAAAGTACCCTCAAATTTTACAGAATCTTTTCCAAACACTCAAAGCTTTGACTTGAGCCAGATTGACAGGGGTTTCTTCGATTTGGAAAAAAATTCTCCATATGGTTTAGACACTAGTAGTGTTCTCAGACGGACGGACAGACGGACGGATGGACGGACCGACGGAAAGAGGACGGACAGACGAGCAGACGTTTTCCTTTCAACTGGTTTTTCGGTATCAAGGACCTACAAAAGAGGGGTTCTGACTACACCACGTGTTAGGAAAATTTTTCTTAATTTAGTAACTGTTTTTATCCACTTTTTTGTTAACAGCGCCCAGCAATGAATTTTACGTAGTACTGAAATGTTGCAATTTATGCGCTACTAACATCTTAGCTTACAACTCACTCTTTCCATTGCAGTGTTGTCGGAACTATGTGAATTCTACAACTGCACAAAAATAGAATACAAGAGTTTTGTAAATCTGTATTGGAAAAAAAACCTGATACCCTGGACAATATAGAAACATATTGGGGAAACATATACATAGGGCCATGATTAGAGAAGAGTATTTTAAAACCATTATAACTCCTTTTCATACAGCTCCATCAGGTCACAACAATGACACGTAATTCACAGATATTCGCGAGCGCAAAGTGAATTCCATTGTTGCAGACCCTTCATTGTCGCTATTCTGAGAGCTATTAATTCTTTTTACTTATTTCAAACATTTCAAACTATTTTCTAAAATATTAATGTGGAAGTGTATAACAAAAGTTCGAATGTAAGAAATGAAGGAAGAAATAATATACAAAATTGTACATTCTAATTTACGACGCACCCAGCTGTCCAAAGCGCAGTAAATTTACAGCGAGCTATTACAGTCAGTGTCAAATGTATTCGTACACCTCGCATTTCCGCTTACAAGCGTTGCGAATTGTACCAAATTTTCATCAAAAATCTGCGAGAAAAATTATTATGATTAAAATTATCTTGTTTCTGTCCACTCCTAGATAAAGAAAAATAAAAAAGACCTTCATAATTCTTGCAAAAAATCCCTCACCAAAGGTTGACACTTTTTTGGGCGACAAAAGTATTCGTACACTGAATATTTTTTTTTATTTCTAATGAGTCCGAGAGTGCAAACTATGCGTGTCTGAACGGGAATCATTTTGTAACGATTTTTGCGCGTCGTGAGAATTACAAAATCTCATTCAGTCGTCTGTAACGGTTACTGGGAAAGAGTTCAAGGCTAGTTCGTCGGCGCGATGGGTCGCAAAGGAAAGGAGACGACTGCAGAGGAGCGACGAGTAGTTATTAACATGCACAACCAGTGTAAATCTCTAAGGAACATTGCAAATGCCCTTGGAAAACCCAGGTCGTCTGTTCAATCGATAATAGATCGATTCTGTGTGTGAAAATCTTATTTAAATAAGTCGATGTATGGACGACCTCTGGTGTTGTCTCATCAAGATCGACGATTCATTGTACGAGAAATTTTAAAAAAATCCTAGAAGAAGTGCACCAAAGATAGCTACTGACCTTGGAAGTAGAGGAGTGTCTATTTCTGCTGCTACAGTACGTCGCACCTTGAGGAGGGAAGGTTACCATGGTTGACATGCGCGTAAGAAGTTCTGGGTGAGTAATGCAAATAGAAAGAAACGTTTAAATTTCTCTCTTTTGCATCGGAATCAAGACCAGTATTTATGAAAAAGGGTGGTATTCACCGACGAAAATAAATTTAATATTTTTGGGTACGATGGAAAGCAACGCGTTTGGCGAAAGAAGAACGAGGAACTCAATCCGCACAACTTTCTGCCCACCATTAAATATGGAGGAGGATCAGTGATGGTGTGGGGCTCCATGAGTGCTTCTGGTGTGGGGAACTTGTAGATTATCGAAGGGGTTATGGACCAGTTTGTTTATATAAACATTTTGAAAGACTATTTGCAACCAACTGTTGATAAATTGGGACTGGGGCGGATTATATTTTCCAGAAAGACAATGACCCCAAACACACGGCTCTAAATTCGAGGCTTTGGCTTCTGTATAATACGCCCGCACAATTGCATACGCCACCAAAATCACTGGATATAAATCCAATAGAACCTTTGTGGAGTTATCTTGATAAAAAACTTAGAGAAAGAGACTTCACGAGTGTAAGTGAACTTAAGATAGTTTTGAAAGATTAATGGGAGAACATTTCACCTTCCTTTACTGCTAATTTGGTAGAGTCCATGCCTAGAAGACTTCAGGCAGTAATTGATGCCAAAGGGAAACCGCACGAAATATTAGGGATTCATTTGATCAAGTCATTATTATTTAGAGTAGATATTACAGTAGATATGGGCAGTGTACGAATACTTTTGTAGCGAGGGAAAAGTGCTTTATTTTTATTTTTGTCTTGCTTTTGGAAGTAAAATATTTTTTCTCTCTCATTTTGTGTGTGTGCGTGCATTAAAAGTGATTTGGGAAGACCATTAAGTTCTTACAATTTATTTTTCTTGTTTATCGACCTAATTACTGAAGCTTTCTTGAAACACGACTAGGTGTACGAATACTTTTGACACTCACTGTATGTTTGTCACAAAACTATAGAAAAACTATTCGTATTTTGAAAAAATTAAGCTTGACTTTATCTGAAGATGTTGTCTTGTTAAATACATGTAATTGAGAAAAAATTTTTTAGTATTTTAAAATTGTAGTTGTATGAAAGCGACGAAAATGAAGCACAGTCACTTCCGAGCGGGTTATTATGTTTGTTAGGAAATTATAGAAAAACTACTCATATTTTCAAACTAGTGGTGCTACAGAATGGCACAGACTTTCCCGTATTAGTTTTCTATTTCCTACGGTCTTCGCTAGCTATTCGGAATAGCCACAAACTCTTTCTTGCCAGCTGTCATCTCTCACCGCCAAAAGTACATTTTTTTGTCATTTTCTTAATTTTTCGGTTTCCTATTGGTAGAACGGAAATATTAATTTTAGAATATTAAAGAACACAAAAACCTAGTCATAAATGGCAATGTTCTTTTAAAAATCATGTGCCGTTCAAGAGAAAATGGCGTTTTAGCGCTACTAAAAGTGCGAAATTTGAAGCTCATTTTCACCGAAAATTTTTGAGTTTTCAAAATACTTTATTTGAAGTTATTTGAAGCACATACACTCAAAAATATAATAATCTTTACAAATTGCTGGTAATGTGCACATTAAAGATGTGAGAGTTCTTTCAAAAAAATTACAATTATGTAATTTTTGAAAAAACAAAAAAATAACTCAAAATAAACTTTACGCTATACTAAAGAGTGTAATTAGCACTATCCGTTACAAAAGTTTCAAGAAAGAAATTGCAGCCATATACGAGAAAATGGCGTTTGAGCATTTCTGAAAATGCCGAAATTTGAGCTACTTTTCACAGAAAACGGTAGTGTTTCCGAGAAACTTTACTTGACATTATTTAAAGCATATATACTGGTAAAAATAATAATGTGAAAAAATCGCCGATAGTGTAAATATTAACGACAAGTAAAATAATTTACATTTTTGTAATTTTTGAAAATACCAACCGATAGACCAATATGGCTTTTATGTCATTGATAGAGTACATCTATCACTATCCCTACCAAAAGTTTAAAGAAAAAATGGAGCCGTTTTTGAGAAAATCTTGTTTTTGTAATTTTTTAAAATTGCACATATTGCACGCAATATTGCACGAAAACTACTAAAATTTTAAAAAACATTTACATGACCTTTATTAAAGAACTCAATATGCAGAACAAATTTTATTTGAAGAAAAAATCTCTATCTTCAATTTTGTAGTTGGAGAAAGACGCCGAAAAAAAGTCAAACTTTCACAATTTTCGAAAATTCAGAGCTGTACGTGAAAATCGGACCCATGCCATGTTGAAAAGTGTATTTTCCTCTATTCATACAAGAAATTTAAAGAAAAAATTTGGAGCCGTTTTTGAGAAAAATTTGAAAATGCCCCGGGGGGCTTCATATAAAGTACCCTCAAATTTTGAAGAATCTTTTTCAAAATCTCAAAGCTTCGACTAGTATCAGATCGACTGGAGAATATCAATTTTGAAGAAAATCGACCGAACAGTTTAGGCGCTAGCGTTGACCACAGACGGACAGACGGACGGAATGCCGTCAATCGATTTTTAAGTATAAAGAAGCAACAAATCATGGATTTTGACCACACCACGAGATAGAGGATTTTTTTTCTTAATTTAGCAACTGGTTTTATCCACTTATTCGTTTTCACGGCCCGGCAATGAATTTTTTTCCGTAAAAAATTGGCTATTTTTTTGCGCAGCATTACATAACTTTCCCTATACTACGTATATCACTCCGTGTATACGTACGTATACGGGAAAGTAAAAATTCAACATGACCTTATTTGAGGATCTGTTTTTGATGAGCATATTTCATTAAGAAAAACATACGTGTCTTCACAATTGGAGTTGTAGAAAGTGTACAATTGTGGTAGTGCACAATTCTAGTGAACAATTGTACCAATGCACAGTTGTAGAAAGTGTACAATTCTAGTGCTACAGAATGGCACGTACTTTCTCGTATTAGTTTTCTGTTTCCTTGCGTCTTCGCTTGCTATTCGGAATTGCCACATACTCTTTCTTGCCACCTGCCATCTATCGCCGCACAAACTACATTTTTTTTGTAATTTTCGTAATTTTTCGGTTTCCTATTGCTAGAACGAAAATATTAATTTTAGAATATTAAAGAACACAAAAAACTTGTCCTAAATGGCAATTTGCTTTTAAAACGTATGTGCCGTTTTAAAGAAAATTGCATTTCAGCGCTACTAAAAATGCGAAATTTGAAGCTTATTTTCACATAAAATTTTTCAGTTTTCAAAATACTTTATTTGAAGTTATTTGGTGAACGTACACTCACAAATATAATAATGTTTACAAATTGCTGGTAATGTGCATATTAAAGATGATATCTTTAAAAAAATTACATATGTGTAATTTTTGAAAAAAAACTCAAAATAAACTTAACGTCATATTAAAGAGTGTAATTAGCACTATTTGTTACAAAAGTTTGAAGAAAAAATTTGTAGCCATATATGAGAAAATGGCGTTTAAGCGTTTCTGAAAATTCGGAATTTTTCACAGAAAACGGTTGTGTTTGCTTGACATTATTTAATGCACATGTACTTGTAAATATAATGGAAAAAAATTGCTGCTAATGTAAATATTAACGACGTGAGAAACAAGTGAAAAAATTACGGTTTTCCAGTTTTTGAAAAAACAAAGGAATAGACCAATATGGCGTTTTGTCATCTCATAAAATACATTAGGCACTATACCTACCGAGAGTTTAAAAAAATAATTTGGAGCCATTTTTTAGAAAATAGTGTTTCTGTATGTTTTTTAAATTGCACATATTGCACGCAACAATGCACGAGAACTACTATAATTAAAAAAGTGCACATGACCCTAATGAAAGAACTCACTTTGTGTAACATACTTTATTGAAAAGAAAAATCTTGATCTTCAATTTGGTAGTTTCAGAAAAACGCCGAAAAAATGTTAATCTTTTGCAATTTTCGAAAATTCAGATATCCGTGAAAATCGGACCTATGCCACTTTAATAAGTGTATTTTACTCTACTTTTACAAGAAATTTAAAGAAAACATGTGTATCCGTTTTTGAGGAAATTTTGAAAATGTTCGGAGGGCTTCGTGTAAAATACTCCCAAATTTTAGCTACTCCTAAGCTTTGAATAGAACCAGATCGACCGGGGAATATCCATTTTAGAAGAAATCGTACTATGGTTTAGGCGCTAGCAGTATTCACAGACAGACGGACAGACGGACGTTTTCCTTTCAATTGGTTTTTCGGTATCAAGGACCCACAAAAGAGGGGTTCTGGCTACACCACGTGTTAGGGGATTTTTTATTAATTTAGCAACTGGTTTTATCCACTTTTTCGTTATCAGCGTTCGGTAACGAATTTTTTTCTGGCGAAAATTGGCCATTTTTTCGTGCAGCGTTACATAACTTTCCCTATACTACGTATATCACTCCTTGTATACGTACGTATACGGGAAAGTAGAAAAGAACGCTTGCCGCCCACTAAATTTCGGTTCTCTCAACCAAAATTAATAGTAAAATATCCCAGCTATTTTTGTGGTTGAGACACCGTAGGCGACGTGGCGGCCCCGAACCACCGATGTGCCTTGTGATTAGCTTGACCACGTAGGGTCCTGATCCACAAAATGTTCGCAGTTCGTTGTTGACTGTCTCGGAACTTTGGTGACTGGTTTCACAACCCACAATTTGGTGCTAGAGTTCCTACATAAATGCTTATACGAAAAATGAAAAATTGTGCATCAATACTTGTTTGCATGTATGATTACATACCTTGTTTTATACCCACAGCTGTGGTTTTAAATTGTTGGTTATGTAGTTAAGAATTTATGAAATTTTGCAGAGTTGGATAAATTTGTGCGTATTCAAGACAATTGAAAAGCACAAATAGAAACAATTTCAAAATTCAATTTTTCACATATTTTCAGTGTAAAATAATTGGATAAATAAATAAAATTTTGTAAAATTATTTAACAATTCAGGAATAATATTTTGTATAAACCTGAATCCAGAAATTGTTACATTTTTAAAAATTGAATTGAAAAACCAGTAGGAAGTCAATTTGAAGTATTATTTAAAAAATAAATATTTGAAAACTTGACACTGAAAGTACTTGCTGAAATAATTAGATATATAAAAAGTAAATCTAAAATAATTTCATTCATAATATTTTGCCAAATATTTTCACTCCTAACATTTAATAGCAACAAGTAAACTCTCTTCAGACCCCTACCCAACAACAAAAATTAAGCAAAACTCAATAATATTGTGATATACCAAATATGCAGTGTAAATAAAAAACGAAATATTAAGATATTACCAATTGACTTGGGGTTTGTAAGGCAAAAACGCGTAATACGACATCCTAGAAACGTAAATAGCATTCTGTGACAGGTGGGTTGCTAAGGTGTGATATGGACTACGACACCGTAGTAACGCGATGATACACCGTAGTTATCACAAGATTAAGGACAGGAAGGGTGACGTCAACGGATGTTTCGAAAAAGTTGTATAAACAATGGTGATGAGGCAGCAATATAGCTTCAGACTAATGTGGCTGGGAGAGCTATGAATTGGGTTATGGAGAAACGAACATTCTGGAAAACGCTCGCTCGATCTCTGGAAAGACACAATGTACCCCTCTTATGAAGTTTCATATTGAAATGTACCAACAATGTCTCGTCATAAATTATTACGAGATCGTGCCGTTTTAAATGACATCATTTACCTTAGGACTGTTATATTCGTGACCCGTTCCGAATTTATAGAAAACTATGGGCGCCAGGAACAGGTTACAATAATTGATAAATAAAACCAACGCTTCCACAGTTAATCTTAACGAATGGATAAATGTCCGGCTATCTGGGTCAATGGGTCACGTAATCGATAATCGCTATCGCCTAGATAGCCGATTATTTGATCTGCCAACTATGGCGAAGAATCTGAAAGGAAATAATTTATATATATATATATATATATATATATATATATATATATATATAACTACTTATCAGTTGTGATTGACTAAATGAAAATCATCTTTTCATTTCCAAAAGAAAATTTAACAATTTATTGACTTGTATGGACAATTATTCTGCCTTTAGGTCATGACCTCGTTTAAAAGAAAACCTTTGTACTGCAGTACTAATCAAAATGTAATCTTGACCGACGGCGCCCCGCAGTATCTTCTCACTTGGGTGATGATAATTCCAAGTCCAGCTTCTCTCTTGCAATCTTGCGACGCTGCCGACGAATCCAGCCCTCACTGCCTCAAATATCTACCGGTTCTTAATTAATATTCACAGTTCCTAGTTCTCCCCAACTACGTGGTAAAACATTAAAGTTCAAAGTTCAGAATAAACACACCGCAATATAAAAAACTTTCAAAGTCCCAAGCGAATTTAAATGCTGCACATCAACTTTCAGAGTCCGAAAATCATTGATTCTGACGACAAACTTACAAGTCCCACTCCCCTAATGTTAAACTCGCGAGCGATCCGTACTACTCGACGTCCTCTATCAGAATGAATTTACTCCTCCGTTTTTAGCCCTCCAAGCCTCGGTATCCATCCTTCATTCTTATTTTTTTAAACAAAACGACAATCTTTCGTCAGGAGTCGACAGTCTATTCTCCCTCAGCCAATCCATCCATTTCTTACCAAATCAAGTAGCCACGCTCTCGATAGTCATTCCTTTCTCAACCAATCCCAAATTTTCTTATATTTCTGTCTAGCCAGCGCCCCCACCTATTCAAGGCCTGAATGCAGTTAAATGACCTTGCCAACCGATACGCCGGCGTTGCTAAGGCTGTATATTCCCATTTGCAGACCCTTTGAATCCAACCCATTTACAGCAAATGTTATTGTCTAAATATATCGCGACCTTAAAGTAAAAAGGTTCTATCTGACATTTTTTTCCAAAAATGACTTTATTTTATATTTGTAATGGTAGCGATGAGATTTACATAACCTCTAAGTTATATTGATCTACGAAGCTTAGTTTCTGAGATACAGACAAGGTAACATGGTTCTATCTGCAAAACGTATGTTCAAGTTCGGGAAAAAAGGTTCTATCTGCTTCACCGCGCAAACCAATATGTTTACGTGTATGTGGACATTATCTTGTTGGCTGCGCAAAGTGTCCAGGTATTGTAAGATCTTTTGAGAAGCAGATTTAATTGCAATGTTGTGTGAAAGTGAAAGTGAAGATGCTGTTTTTGAGCATTCTTGTTCTGATTACGATCCTATTTCGGCAAGCAATACTGAAGAAGACGAGACACCGAGGCAAAACAGTGCTGTAAGCACTGTTTGTGTTAAAGCAAAACAGTTCTGCAAGAAGGTAAACAGTATCGAACTATTTATTCTTTATCGGGTTTAATTGATAATCATCCAGAATTTATAATAGTTCGGTAAAATTGGGCATTTGGATATTCCTTACGACGCCTGAGTGAATGTCTTGCTAAATCAACGAATTTATAGGTCATGCGACACAAACTATTTGTACTCCACTTCACATGTTCATATAATATTATAAAATTGGTTACCTGTAAATCCTGTTAACAACCCGGATTATTACGATTTTACTTCTTTTCGGTTAATACTTAAATGTATTGTTAACCCTTTGGTAGGAGCGCATATATCTAGTCGACTGTAAGAACTCAATATCTCGCTGTGTTGTGGCTGTAAATTTTCGCAATCTGGTGGCATCGTGTAATAAGAAGGATTGGAAAAAAGTGCGAGGGTTAAAGAAACATCAAGCTGAACATTTAAATTACATACACAAGGTCATCAAGATTAACAATTTAACAAAACTACAAATTGTGGAATTTTTTGTCGTCACAACTGCACTCTAAATGTAACTCCAGAAGAGCAAGAGAGATTATTTATTTCGTTTTACAAATTGGAAACTCATTCTAAAAAGGTCATCTCATACTGAGGACATCAGATCCTTTCCAGAAAAAAAAACCAACAGAAAATATTCTCAAACTTCGAAAGAAGAATACATTCGTTTACAAGTTTTATGTTTCAAATAAAGAAATTATTGTGTGTAAGAAGTTCTACCTCAACACACTTTCTATAAGCCAGAAGATGATAAATAATGCACATTTACACAAAGATAAAATAACAGGAACACCAAAATTAGACGATCGAGGTAGCAAAACTAAGGATAAAATACCAAAAGACGTGAAAGACAGTGAGGGCACACATTAAATCTTTCCCTAAAACAGAGTCATATATTTCCGTTGGCTTTCTGCCTCAATGAGCGTTGGGTGTGTGGGCTACGTGCAAAAGACCATTAACGGTTTCTAGCGACCAGTTACTTTACGTTTAGGAAAGAAATTTAATGATATACTGTTGAATAGCATTGACTGAAGGGTGTATTATCGCTACGAGAAGATGCTGGGTGCCAAATTGCACAAACTCAAAACGGAAATTAGCCATTGAAGCGCGCCAATTTGGTTTTCATAGGAGCGAGAAAAAGGTGAGTCGTATCACGTTTTTATGCATGAAGTTTGTTGATTAATGCTGATATGTTTTTCCTAGCATTTTTTAAAATAAGTCTGTAAAATAAATATATTCGTTTTAGATGCAGAGAATGGCTAAAATGTATTCAGAACCAGCTCTAGCCAAATGCTCGTAGAAGCATTAATAAGTCTCGGAATCACGCAATCCCCTTTGCGAGAAACCGGTCCAGTAGAAAGAAGTAAGTTCTCCATTTTCTTCGATGTGCATTCAGATATTTCAATAGTGCGTCGTAAAGTGATTTTCTAATTTTTAATTTGAATTTCAGATACCAGGATTGAAAGAATTGCACCACAAATTTCAGATGTTGCTAATGGTAAGAGTTATTTTCGGTAGTAATAAGAATTTATTTGTTCAGAGAAAAGTTAGTGGCAATATTCATTGCAATCAAATATTAAATAATTTGAATGAAGTGTATCTCACCAGAAGTTCTTTCTTTGTAGAGTCTTCTGTAGAAGTGTCACACTGTACTCTTTGTCTGTCTAGAGTAATTATGCCCTATACATTTGGTGACAGTATTTGTGGTAAGTGATTTCCTTGTAGACGCATTTAAATAATTTAATTCTAAATTGTGGAATTTCTTGTTTATAATTATGTTCATTTCCAGATCCTTTGAACCAGTTGAGATGACACCAACTGCAATGGCTGTAACTGGTAAGACCTTTTCAAATATAATTAATCTGTATCTGTAATAGAACTAATCTATATAGCACAGTTTAACTTTTCATTTTTTTACATTTGTATACTGCGGTTTTCTTAACTGAGCTCCTGCCAGGAATCAGCTTTTGACAGTTTCTCCAATCGGGAGCTTTAACGTCACCATAGTGGCATCACTTTGGAGACTACATGCTTCCGATTGGATTGCAGCAAAACTGCGGATTCCTGTCAGGGGCACAGTTAAATTCGCAGTATAGTTAATCTCTCCCTGTTGTCAATAGAGCTTCAAACAGGGTAGATTTGTTTGAGGTAGCAAATGAGCATACAATTTTGTTTTTCTGATATTAATTTTGATTACACAACAGTAGATAGTTTGCAGGGAGAGTTTCTACCAATATTTTCACACATTTTCAGATCCTTTTGCACTGGCAGTTGATCATATTGAAAAAGGTAAGTTTTTTGTATGGGTGTGAAATGCAAATAGAAGCATGCTATTGAAACCATAGTGTATGAGTAACAATTTATTCTTGATTGTTACAGGTACTACTGTCTTTCAGCATGCTGCTACACCAAGTGGCAGATGCATTTGCTAGCCTTGTTTTTGCCCTTACTTTATTATTAGGGGATATTCATTATATTGGTAATGCAGGCAGACTGGTATGAAAAAAATGTGAAACGTTATTGTTGATAATCTGAATTTTTGCAGTTAGAAATGGAAATGATTCATAAGAGTGAAAATAATGTTGATCTATTATTTTTAATGTTAAAAGTATACCCCAATAATGTAAATTAACGTGAAGTGATCATTTTGTTTTTAAAAGTTTCTTTGAGAAGTCAGAGATCAAGAGAGAAAATTTTAAAGAATTATTTTTATGTGCTGTGAATGACTTTCTTAATTCTCAACAAAGTTTTTGCAGATACCTCTTCTAAGCAAACTGTTCGTAATGGTTTACATAAATAATGAAGTATTAATTTCAGTGTGTACTTTGTCATTCAATTCAGGTCTATTGTATAAACTATTTTTTCCATATGTTTTTGGAAATTCTAATTAAATTGAACTTTATTTATTTATTTGTCAAAAAAACAATAAAAACTGTATATGACGTGTGGGGAAAGAGATTTATCTGCTCACATTTTCTTGAGGGCCAGAATTAAAAAAAAACAAAAAAACACGAAAAAATTAATTTAGAAAATAATTATTTTAGAAATATAAAAATATTTGAAAAATGTTTGTTCCCGAGTTATAGAAAATCAATTTCAACGGTAAATGAACTAAAAGCAAAAGGAGTGCTCAACAAAACGTACGCACAGTGAAGCTACATTTACGTCCAGAAACAAACCAAGGGGCCATCTCAGCATTTGCTCAATGGATCAGGGAAACTGGACAAAAATCTGACCGAGATGGGGATTTCAGGATTAAATCAATTCTGTAAAAGATGGTCATTTTCACAAATTTGGAATGTCTATTTTACTGTGACACTTTATTTGGAAATTATGAAAACAAAAGTTTTTACTGCCTGTTTCAGAGCAAAGATGTAGTAATGTTTTCATCTGTTTCTTTTAAGCACTGTTCATATTGTTCATGAATAGTGCTGTGTAATAAAGTAGTATTCACATTAATTTGGCATGTCTCCAAACAAGCATATTTGCAACGTTGCATGTTCGGGCTGGTTTATTGCCTTTTGTAATACTATTGAAATTATAAAATTGTCTAATGTCAATATGTTCAATAAATACTAGATTATACTACCATAATTTGTCATTTTCCTCCATAAAATCCTTACAATTATTTTTGTTGCTTTCGATAAGTTATTGTTAAAGGAATGGAGAGTGAAATTTTAAAACTACCGCGTAACTGTTTTTTTTCTTTTTACTTTCCCGTATACGTACGTATACACGGAGTGATATACGTAGTATAGGGAAAGTTATGTAATGCTGCGCGAAGAAATGGCCAATTTTCGGTGGAAAAAAATTAATTGCCGGGCCGTGAAAACGAATAAGTGGATAAAACCAGTTGCTAAATTAAGAAAAAAAATCCTCTATCTCGTGGTGTGGTCAAAATCCATGATTTGTTGCTTCTTTATACTTAAAAATCGATTGACGGCATTCCGTCCGTCTGTCCGTCTGTGGTCAACGCTAGCGCCTAAACCGATTTTCTTCAAAATTGATATTCTCCAGTCGATCTGATACTAGTCGAAGCTTTGTGATTTTGAAAAAGATTCTTTAAAATTTGGGGGTACTTTATATAAGGCCCCCAGGGGATTTTCAACATTTTCTCGAAAACGGCACCACATTTTTTCTTTAAATTTCTTGTATGAATAGAGGAAAATACACTTTTTAACATGGCATAGGTCCGATTTTCACGTACAGCTCTAAATTTTCGAAAATTGTGAAAGTTTGATTTTTTTTCGGCGTCTTTCTCCAACTACAAAATTGAAGATAGAGATTTTTTCTTCAAATAAAATTTGTTCTGCATATTGAGTTCTTTAATAAAAGTCATGTAAATGTTTTTCACAATTTTGGTAGTTTTCGTGCAATATTGCGTGCAATATGTGCAATTTTAAAAAATTACAAAAACAAAATTTTCTCAAAAACGGCTCAACATTTTTTCTTTAAACTTTTGGTAGGGATAGTGGTAAATGTACTCTATCAATGGCATAAAAGCCATTTTGGTCTATCGGTTGGTTTTTTCAAAAATTACCAAAATGTAAATTTTTTTACTTGTCTCTCACGTCGTTAATATTTACATTATCGGCGATTTTTTTTACATTATTATATTTACGAGTATATATGCTTCAAATAATGTCAAGTAAAGTTTCTCGAAAACACTACCGTTTTCTGTGAAAAGTAGCTCAAATTTCGGCATTTTCAGAAATGCTCAAACGTCATTTTCTCGTATATGGCTGCAATTGTTTTCTTGAAACTTTTGTAACGGATAGTGCTAATTACACTCATTAGTATAGCGTGAAGTTTATTTTGAGTTTTTTTTGTTTTTTCAAAAATTATATAAATGTAAATTTTTCGAAAGATCTCTCACATCTTTAATATGCACATTATCCGCAATTTGTAAAGATGATTATATTTGTGAGTGTAAGTGCTTCAAATAACTTCAAATAAAGTATTTTGAAAACTCAAAAATTTTCTGTGAGAATGAGCTTCAAATTTCGCATTTTTAGTTGTGCTAAAACGCCATTTTCTCTTAAACGGCACATAATTTTTAAAAGAAAATTGCCATTTACGGCTAGGTTTTTGTGTTCTTTAATATTCTAAAATTAATGTTTCTGTTCTACCAATAGGAAACCAAAAAATTTAGAAAATGACAAAAAAATGTACTTTTGGCGATGATAGATGGTAGCTGGCAAGAAAGAGTATGTGGCAATTCCGAATAGCTTGCGAAGACCCAGAAAAATAGAAAACTAATACGGGAAAGTCTGTGCCATTCTGTTTCTGTTTTTTGACAAATAAATAAATAAAATAAATACGGTCATGCTTAATTTTTTCAAAATACGAGTAGTTTTTCTTTAATTTTGTGACAAACCTAATAGGCCGCTGTTAATTTACTGCGCTTCGGACAGCTGGGTGCGTCGTAAATTAGAATGTGCAATTTTGTACATTATTTCTTTCTTCGTTTCTTACATTCGAACTTTGTTATAGACTTACACATTAATATTTTAGAAATTGTTTATTTTGAAATATTTGAAATAACTAAAAAGAATTAATAGCTCTCAGAATAGCGACAATGCACGGTCTGCAACAATGGAATTCATTTTGCGCTCGCGAATATCTGTGAATTAGTGTCATTGTTGTGACCTAATGGAGCTGTATGAAAAGGAGTTTTAATTGTCTAATTTATGTTGATATTTGCAGGCAAATATTTAGTTTTGCACCAAATGCTGTACCATTTGTAGTGAGTAGAGAATTTGTTGCATGGTTTTAATATACTCTTCCCTAATCATGGCCCAATGGAAGGCATTTCTATATTTCCTGGGTATCAGGCTTCTTTTTCCAATACAGGGTTACAAAACTTTTGCATTCTATTTTTGTGAAGTTGTAGAATTTACATAGTTCTGACAACACTGCAATGGAAATAGTGAGTTCCAAGCGAAGATGTTAGTAGCGCATAAAGTGCAATATTACAGTACTACTTAGCTGTTTCCTCTAATACGGGAAAGTAAGTGCTGTTGTAGCACCACTAGTTTTTTCTTCAAATTTTGCAGCTACTTCTACGCTATTGGCTGCTCATTTGCCCAATAGAAATTCAGACATGTGCATATGGCGGCCCCGGAAATCGGGCAAATAAGAGTTCTCCGTTTAACATTGAGTGCCGTCTCTGAGATATACTCTTTGGTCATGACCAAAGAGTGTATAAGAATATGAGTATTATAATTAAGTAAAAAATGACGTATCAAACAGCAATGCAACTTTAATGAATAAATTTACTTGATGTTGTTTAATGAAAAAGAACTGATTATTATTGTGCAATCTAGCACGAAATTGAGAACTTTAAGATTTTTTTCACCTTCCGTACGGAGAGCAGATCAGTTTACGTATTGTTCAAGGGTAAGCAATAGTCATTGGTCGAACCCAGATGACTAAGCTAGCACGGTGGTGTACGAGAAGTTAAAAAAAAGTTTTAGTTGGAAATATATTTATTTTATTTTATTTATTAACATGCCTACAACAATTAGAAGGGAGCGTTTCAATACAGAGTATTTTTAAAGACAACTGTTGTTAGTTTATTTCTTTGGTCACTTGTTTCACCTATCATTTGCAACTTGTGGCGCACAACCATCACAAAATGAAAATTAACATTTTGTACATTTCATGAAACAAATTTAATAGTTTTAACCTTCACATAAACTCTCTTAATACCCAAATGAGACCCACTTGCAAATGACTCCAGAGAAAATAGGGTCTGAATAATACACTGAAACTCAATCACAATTAACTGATAGCAGTTTTCCAGGCTTGAAAATCCCAAGCAGGAATATGAAGAAATGTGATACCAATTAAAATAGATACATTTTGGAAATTGATATGAAAAAACACACGATGGATACTTTTATAAATGCTTCCTTATATTTTTAAAAAAATATTTACATTACCTTTTTATACATTTTAGTGATCATTTGACAGCAACAAACATTAGCTAGTAAGTGCCTTAGGCTACAAAAAATAAAACATTACAATGAAGCAAAATTTAATTAGGTTATCTCGTTTCCAAGAGATACTGAAAAGTAAGACATCAGTTTTGCTTTTAAGAATGCTGCAAGTTTTCTTATGTAGTAAAAACCAGATAAGAACATTTTGCAAACAGCCCAAAGCCTCGTATAACAAAAAGATTGCATGCAGTGCTTACTCCTATAGAATATGAAATATGATAAAGAGATTAAAATCCGTTGTGTTTTGTGATATACCAAATGCGGGAGGGCAATCGAAATTCAATAATTTAAGACTTTAACGCTAATTTAAATTAGAATTAGGCACCGTAGTAACAGGTTGCTAGGGAGAACACCGATGTTTTAACATGTCACGATATTTGGTAAACGGGCACCTTAGTAACAGAGGTAAACAATTTCATGAGCCTGTGGATGTAATGTAGAATCAGTTGAGAGATGCGTGTGTAAGAGTGGAAATTTCGCCCAATAGTGCACTTTGGTTAGAGGACTGAATACATAATAAAAATCCGTTGGTAGGGAATGTAAAACAGAATTTTGGACAACAATGAACACGAGTTTTCCTGTATTGAAGAACGAGAAAATTAGTTGGAGCTCAACTTTCATAGCGAGAGGATCATCTCTGAATTAGGGAGTGCGTGTTCGAGTGGAGACTTGGTAGATTTTCGTGGTCAAAAGTAGAGACTTGTAAAAATTCCGGAGATACAGTTCGGGACTTTAACTTTTTTCTTCCGCAAGTGAAAGTGGAACATAGAAACATATTGGTGAAGCCGTGCATTGACTTGGAGTATTTTCTTACTGTTAGGGAGGAACTTCTAAGAAAATTGCCAATTTTAATTAGTTTTCACCAGTGACGAAGGTGAAGCACCAGGCTAAATGAACTTGCAATTATTTTGCCGAACAAGTGCTGATGGTGATATGAAAGGCTGGTACATTATGTGAATGGGAGTGACTTCGTGGCGTGCCGGAAGATACAAGATAGAAGGCAAGTAGTACAACTTTGTAAGTTCTGGCACACCCCCGTTCTCCCAATGAATTTAGTCACAAAAATGTCCAAACTTGCCCAAATTAAATTTGAGCAAGTAGTTGTTCTACATCGCCCAATGCGCCAGGAGAAAATGGAAGTGTAAAGAAAATAACACAAAGTGATTAAAATTTAACGAAAATGAATTAAATTCCGAAAATGATTATTGTTTTGTTTTTAAATAAATATAAATATATACGATGGAAATAGTAATCAGAAGATGTTTACAATTGAGGAGATGAACGAACTGTCGGACAGCCGACCTTAAACAAGTATGTAAAGCCAAGAAGATACGTGGCTGTAGTTCTTTAAGTAAGAACAAACTAATCAAAAGATTAAAACAATACCAAGACACACCAGAAGAATTAAGTGATATTTTCTCTTTGAAACTTAACCAATTAAAAGAATGCTGTAGAAAGAACAAGATTAAGGTTTACTCGAAATTGAATCGAGAAAAACTCATTAGATCCATCATTAAAGAAGAAATCAAACAACTACCTATTAAACAATCACCCTTTACCACTACCGATGATCATGAACTTTTCGCAAATCCCCAAGTAAGAGATCAACTAAATGTGCAAAAAACAGATACATCATTCTAAAGCAGACTTGAAAACTTGGACATTTGAACAGAAAGGTATTAAATTAGATACTAATCCAATACTTTCGTTTCTAAACAGAATAACACCAGCTGTAATTAAAAAGATTGAAAGCAGTCTTCGAAGAAACAATTCACTGAAAATCAATGCCAAATTACTATGTGATTACAAAAAACAAGATGATATTCATGAGTTCCAATTTTAAGACAGAAAATGAAATTGTACTACAACTCGACAATTTACACAATTATATGATTAATGCTAAAAACAAATTACTAAGCGAAATGTGTGAGTTTCAAGGTAGAGGTTCCGGTTGGACACTTCACCGAATTAAGAGTTTTGAATTAAGTTTAAATAAGTACGTTCCAATTAGCAGCAACTCATATTTCGAATTACCTGATAAAATCAAACACAAAAAAGCAGTAGTGAACATTAAGAATAAAGATGATAAGTGCTTCTTATACAGTTTGAAGGGTTACTTACATCCTATGCCGCGAGATGCTGAGAGAGTTTCTAAATACATTAACCTTAAGGACGACATTGACAATGCTTTTAAAAATATTAAATTTCCAGTAGAACTTAAAGATATACCAAAAATAGAACGACGAACTGGATTACAAATTAATGTATTTGGTTGTGATAAAAATCACAAATTTTTCCCTTATTATCCAAAAAAAGGCAGACGACCTTCTAACAAAGATGTTGATTTATTACTCGCTACTAAAGGTGAAAAGAAACATTGCCTTATTCGTAATTTCTCGCGTTTAATCTCATCACAGATAAGTAAACACACAGAAAAAAGTATGTATGTAGAGGTTGTTTACTCCACTTTAATATAGAATCAAAATATAAAGAACATATCATAATGTGTTGTACAAATGAACGAGCTATGATTGAAATGCCAGAGCCTGGTGAAAAGGTTCAATTTAAAAACAACAAAACACAATGAAAGTACCATATGTTATTTATGCCGACTTCGAATGTTTAAATTGCAAGTTACATACTTGCCAACCAAATCCTAATTATAAATACACAACTAAATGCTAGAAGCATGAACCCAGCGGTTTTTCTTATTGTGTTGTTAAAAATGGGGCAGCTGACACACTTAAGTACTATAGAGGTAAAAATGCACCAAGAAATTTATTGAAAGTCTAATGAAACAAGCTGAGAAGATTGTACATATATACAAAAACAAATTAGATATTATTTACAAAAAAGGAGATAAAGAAAGATTGGAAAATGCAACAACATGTACTATTGTAACAAGTGTTTCACTAAGAAGAATTATAAAGTTGCACATCATGATCATGTGAAAGGAAAGTTCAATTGCACCGCACAGAGGGCTAAATGGCCAATCTAGGCGGAACTAGACCCCCTCCCTAACATTTTAATATCAACTTTTTGTGTTAGTGAATTTGATCATCGATGTTAGTAGAATGATATTTGAGAGTTGGTTTATTTTTTCGGCTCAGGTTTCCTACGCTGGGGAAGTGGATTACTTGTCATATCTTGAAGGAAGCGCTGCGTGAGGCAGTCGCTCTGCAGCCACTCGAAGAATCAAACGCGCTCAGATCTCAATGAAAGGCGAATGCGAAACTCTGCTATATGGAATATGTTCAGTGAAGTATGTACTTTTCAACTGTGGTTATATAATTTCAATTCTTTGCTTCTCTCTTCGTAAAATAAGCTGTAAAGTAGGCGTTGCGCGAGACCTAAATTTTTCATTTTCCCGACTTTCAAGTAGATTTTCAACAATGTAAATTAACTTGCATTACAGTAAAACATATGTCACTAAATAGCTTCGTGTCTTTACTTTATGATGCACTAAGTTTCACGTCCAGATACGTCCAGATGAGGATATTATGTTTTATTTCATACGATGGCGCGCATCCAGTAGTCACCTACCGTGATCTGTTTCCCGTTTCGCGTGAGAGAGGGGACATGAAAGCAGAGCTAATGTTTTTTGTAAAGAATAGATTAGGTTTTCAAGAGTGCGAAAAAACAATGGAGAAATGCCTTAAAGATGCTGTAAGAGAATTTTATAACATTTTTTAAGTAGGTGGAGAAAATGCGACCACGTCGAGCATCATTTCATTAAAATGTATTCTGGGTGGCTAGATGATGTAATTCAGTTTTCGGAAGTGGTATACAGGGCAATAACACCTAAAATGATTGAAGCAACGCAATCTACTAGTTCAGGTGCAAGCCGGCCGAGGTAAAGTTTTAATCAGTGTACTGGGGAGGGTAAAGAAACCGCATGGAAACATTACTTTCGTCGCACTCGAAGGAAGAAATTGTGTTCGCAGCGAGGCAATCACTGCATACATCGGGCAAAAGAGATGCGGCCAACATGTTCCAGGAGATGACTACAACTGGTCGCATTATCAGAGGACTGACTCTTATCAATTGTTGGATTCTTGTTGGCCAATTGTAATGTTGTAATGTCAAATTGTCAGTGGAAATGGTGTGAATCAACCAAAGCAATGAAAGATATAAGAACATTAAATTTAAGTATCAATGAAATTGTTTAAGGGGTCAACATGGGTAGTGTGTAAAATGCAAGTGTAGACAAACAGTGAATTAGAAAAGTGTTAATCTGCAATAAAACTTATGATTGGTGTCTTTTATGTGAAACATATACGTCATAAACTGAAGAAGAAGGAGAAGAAGTAGAAAAAAAATTTCTTATCATTTGTGAAAAGTTAAATAAATCTTTCAGAAATTGTGCAATATAAAATAAAAGATTAATAAATTAATTTATGTTTTGATTTAGTTATTGAGAATAAAATATATTTGCGTTCGGAGAAGTCATAATATTTTTAAAAAATTTTTCGAACACAATTCATTAATAATAATAATTTGTATTCATTAGTAATAATAATCATTAATGAGTAAAACTGAAGTATATTTAATGTGTATTAATTTCACAACCTTAACACCCGTTTACATTCCCTAGAATCACTTAAAACAAAAGATTTAAGGCTAGTTCCGTCTAGAATCGCCATTTAGCCCACTGTGCACCGGCTTGTAACAACTGCAATCTTAAACTGAAAGTACGAACATTTCTACATAATCTCTCGGGATACGATTCACATCTATTTGTTAAGGAATTAGGCTGTACAACTCTATCTATTAATCTTATTCCAGACAACGAAGAAAAATACATTACATTTTCAAAGGATGTTGGTTCTTTTGAATTAAGATTTCTCGATTCGTTTAGATTCATGCCATCCTCTCTTGCTTCATTAGTTAACAATTTAAAACACGACCAACTGAATATAACAAAAGAATACTTTGATGACACGGAATTAGAATTTTTCTAGAAAGGGTGTTTACCCATATGATTATATGGATTCTTGGATCAAGTTTAAGGAAACACAACTCACACCAAAAAGCAAATTCTTCAACAGTCTTGAACAATCACATATAACAGATGAAGATTACAAACACGCAAAAAGAATATGGAAACATTTCAATCTCAAGAACATGGGGCAATACCACGATTTGTATCTTCAAACCGATACTCTTTTGCTTTCTGACGTATTCGAAAATTTTAGAACAACATGTATGAATGGTTATAATCTCGATCCAGCATGGTATTTTACAAGTCCTGGTTTAGCATTTCATGTAATGTTGAAGATGACTAAGGTTAAACTCGACTTACTAAGCGATTATGATATGGTACTTATGACTGAGAAAGGTATTAGAGGTGGAATTTCACAATGCTGCCAAAGATACTCAAAAGCAAATAATAAATATATGACAGATTATGATAAAACAAAAGAAAGTACTTATCTAGCCTACTTGGATGCGAATAATCTTTATGGTTGGGCCATGTCACAATATTTACCTTATAGACTTTAAACGGCTAACTGAAAATGAGATTTAAAACATTAATATTAATATTATATCAAAAGAAAGCAAAATCGGCTACATCCTAGAGGTTGATTTAGAATATCCCGAACAGTTACACGATTCCCATAAAGACTTTCCATTAGCACCAGAAAACAAATGTCCACCAGATTCTAACCAACCAAAATTATTAACAACACTAGATAACAAAGAAAAATATATCATCCATTATGGAAACCTACAACAACGTTTAAAACTAGGACTAAAACTAAAGAAAATCCACAGAGTAATAAAGTTTAAACAATCTAATTGGTTGAAGAATTATATTGACTTTAACACTCAAATGAGAACCAAAGCAACTAACAATTTCGAAAAAGACATTTACAAACTTATAAATAATTCTGTATTCGGTAAAACAATGGAGAACATACGTAATAGAGTTGATATAAGATTAATCTCGAACCCCAAGTTATGTGATAAACTCATAGCCAAACCAAACTTCAAACACAGAACCATATACACAGAACAACTCGCAGCAATTCTTATGAACAAAACAAAAATCAAATTTAACAAACCTATTTATGTTGGAATGTGTATTCTCGATATATCTAAAGAACTAATGTATGACTTCCATTACAACACAATGAAACCTAAATACGGAAACAATATTTCAATCTGTTATATGGATACCCATTCTCTAACATATGAGATTAAAACTGATGACATTTATCATGATTTAAAACAAATCATTAACTACTTTGACACAAGCGACTATCCAAACAACAATCCGTACAATATACCCCAAGTCAATAAGAAAGTATTAGGAAAAATGAAAGATGAACTTAAAGGAAAAATCATGAAAGAGTTTGTCGGCTTGAGGTCTAAGATGTATGTTATGAATTCGGAAACTGGTCAAATCAAAAAGGCTAAAGGAATTAAGAAATATATTGTGAAAAATGAATTAAATTTCGAAGACTATAAATCATGCATAGATAAATGAACTGAAATTTATAAAACGATGAGACTCATTCGAAGTCAGAAACATGAAATACACACAATAGAAGTAAACAAACTAGCACTCAGCTTTAAAGATGATAAACGATACATACTACCAAATGGAATAAACACATTACCTTGGGGACACTATCAAATTAATCAAGAAGAAGAATAAATAAAAAAAGAATGAAAAATTAAGATATGCAAAGGATACTACTTGAGACCTTCGAAAATGACTGGAAATGATTAAATAAAATATGTTTTAAGATAAATATTGAAATGTTAGTTATGGAGAATAAATCTACTCTACAACTTAAACAATACTGTCGAAAAAATTGAATCCATGGTTATTCAAACCTTACAAAAAAAGATCTAATAGCCTTAATCAAAATACACAATGAAACAAACCAACAACAACAACCTCAAAATAACCTAACCGCTTTGATAAAGAATCAACAAAGCATTATTAATAAACTTCTAACGATTGTACCAAACGACAAACTAGTGAAGCTCTATGATGATGAAGAATTAAGACATGATGTAGTGAAAACACTTAGAACTAAAAATATTAAATGGAAAAAAGTATCAGTTTATCCCAACGTTTCAGAAGACTTCATACGAGAATTTGAAAACGAATTAGATTGGTCTGAAATGGCATGTTAACAAAAGTTCACAGAAGCCTTTATAAGAGGATTCACTCCCAAAGTCGATTGGCATGGTATTGAATGTTCACAAAAACTAAGCGAAAGATATCATCAGAGAATTTAAAGATAAACATTTTAATTGGTTACATTTCATTAAATATCAAAAAGTGTCAGAAGATTTCATCAGAGAGTTTCAAGATAAATATATATAAATCCCCAGGCAGTTGGTCAATGATTCTAACGCTCAGGAAAAAATTTCAGAACAGTTTTTAAGAGATTTCAGCAACAACTACAACAACAATACGTGTTATACGGTTTGTAAATATCAAAAGTTAAGTGAACAATTCATTCGAGACTTTAAAGACCAAGTTGATTGGGATGCTGTTTGCTATAACCAGGAACTTTCAGATGATTTCATTATAAAGTTTGCAACTAAAGTTAATTGGCGCACATTGATAAATAATAATAAGGTATCTAATGCTCTACTCGAAAGACTCAATAGTAGTATGTATAAAAGTGTTGGGAAAAATAGAAAAACTTGTAGCATATGTTTGTTCGTTAGACGTGCTAATAAGGTAAAAACAGTTTGTAATCATTTTTTCTGCGAATCATGTTTAGAAACCTGGCTACAAAATAACAACACCTGTCCAATATGTAGATGTCAATTAAAAGTTACACCATTTGAAAGTGATGAGCATAACTTTAATAATCCGCTTATTTTTGACAGTGAATGGGATACTGACTCTGAATATGAAGATAAAATACGTGTTAGAACTCGATATGAATGTGATTCTCATTCCGACTAACAATAATGATTTAAAAATTTTTTAATTATATAATAAATAGGATCAAGGAGTCCATTATTAATAAACTCAATCAAATCAACAAGCCTAACGTTCAATTCAAGAGTCTAAACGAAATACCAAAAAACAAAATACTATTAATCAAAAAGATCGAATTAGAAGAAACTAAACTTGGAAATAAGATTGTTGTTTTCATCCGTGACTACAAGATGTTTTTGCCAGATCGTTATATTGAACTGTTTGATGAAGAAACCCTAAATATAATTAACGCAGGTAAAGAGCAACTATATCTCGTTTATCAAGGTAAAATCAAATTGAGTGGAGGTAGAAGTTTCCATAAGATTGAATTTACAAATAAATCAGATTAAAAACAATTAGAACCAAAAACTAGTGACAGTGAAGATGAAGAAGATGATGAGTAAATGTTTTTAGTTTTAAGATCACTCTTTTATGGCATTTAACCATAAAAGTAATTTAAACAACACATTACCTCATAACTAAAGAATACAAACCAAACGTTTTAAACCCGTAGTTTTAACGGGTTTGAATTGCTCTTGAGATTTTAACCCCGTAGTTTTAACGGGTTTGAATTGTTTTAATTTTTTCTTATCTTCATTGTCTACATGTGTTCTTATGATTTATTTATAATGATTGTATTTTTTTATTTCTTTCCTAACCCGTTGTTTCTACGCCTTTAAATTCTTCTTGTATATTGCTTTTATGGTTATTAACCATCAAAGCCCCTTAAACAACTACACTTGCTTTATTAATCCATGAGTTATGAGAACTTTCAAAACCTAACCATTTAACAAACACTTTATCACCTTTCTTTATCAATACCTTTTCAACCAAATAAACATCTGAATATTTTGTCTTAACCCTCGAGCGGGCGCGCTGTTGCACGGAGTGCAACACGCATACATTTTTGCTTCTCATTAATATTAACGGAAAATTTCGTTGCTGAGGACGGAAAGTATTCCAACAGCAGAGTATTAGTCATCGAACTGTGTTGGTAATATGTCTGTCAACCGAACGATAGCAGTTTCCTGGCGCCTTTTGTCGCAGCCTACGCTTTCCGTTGCACTCCGTGCCACGCGCGCCCGGTCCAGTGAGTCAACGCGATACTGAAACCCCTCGCATGGCACGTCTTCCTGCTATCAGACGTTTCTCGCAACAGATCGTATTGCGTCCATTCAAGCGATATTGCAATGAGTGGCATCGTTGTCAGTTCCCAAAAAGACGCTGACATAGTAAGTTCTTCGCCTATTCAAGTGAGAAAAGCGTTTAGATCTCTTTGTGAATGATGTAAGTACACTTGCCAAATTCTTTTCTCGTGTCTGATAGATAAAGACCTACAGCACGCACTAACTCCAATAACACGAAACCATAATATTATGAGATTTGCATTTTTTTAATTTCAAATATTGCTCGTTTATATAGGTCTCGCAATGTGAAGGATGAAGATATTCAACGAATTCTCGAAGAGCTCTCGGATGATGAAGTTGAAATATGTTTTGATGAGAGTTCTGGCAGCGGTGATGAAGAAGTAATTGAAGAAGATGATCATTTGAGTAATTCGGAATTATCTGACGACAGTGAAAGTGAAATTATTAACTACCATATTGGAAATGACTTCTTCACCGGCAAGGATAAAAGTTACGTGTGGAATAAGAGTCCTCTGACCAAAACTTCAAAAGTTAGATCTAAAAATATAGTGAAAGTGTTACCAGGGCCAAAATTGTACGCAAAGGATGCTCTAAATGAAATATCGGCATTTCACAAGTTCATAGACCTTGGAATAATAGACAAGATTGTATTGTATACAAACATGTACATTGCAAACAAGAAACTTGAAGTCCAGTATTCTCGTGAAAGAGATTCTCAAGAAACAGACAGAACGGAAATATTAGCGGTGATTGGCATGCTTTACTTGATTGGGACGAAGAAAGGGCAGCATGCTAATGTCCAGGAGCTGTGGCAAACAGATGGAAGCGGAATGCAAATTGTGAGGGCTGCTTTTAATTACAAAAGATTTTTGTTTCTTTTACGGTCTATCAGATTTGATGACAAGGAAACGCGGCATGCTCGGCAAGAAAATGATAAGCTTTCTGCTATTCGAGAAATATTGGAGGAGTTCACAGAAAACTGTAAAAAAAATTACAGCTTAAGTGAATTTGTTACAGTGGATGAAATGCTTCACCCATTCAGAGGAAGGTGTGGTTTTGTTCAGTACATTCCAAACAAACCTGCACGCTACGGTCTAAAGATTTATGCCTTATGTTGTGCCAAAACGTTTTATACTGGGAACCTAGAAGTGTACTGCGGAAAGCAGAAGGAAGGGAGCCCTTACCAAATGTCAAATTCTCCGGATGATATTGTTGTGAGACTAGTTTCACATTTACATAAGACCAACAGAAACGTGACAACAGACAATTACTACACAAGCTATTGTTTGTCAAAACGGCTGTTAGATATTGGTTTGACAACATTAGGGACTTTGAAAAAAAACAAAAAAGAAATACCTCCAGAATTTCTACCAAACAAAACACGTGAAGTAGAATCCTCTACTTTTGGATTCCAGAAAGATTTTACTCTAGTTTCTTATGTGCCCAAGAAAAGTAGAGCGGTCGTGCTTCTTTCAACAATGCATGACAAACCTGACATTGACTGTGATACGAGAAAGCCATGCATCATCATGGATTATAATGCTACAAAAGGAGGAGTGGATACTGTGGATCAGATGTGCAGTTGGTATTCCGTGTCAAGAATTACTAGACGGTGGCCAATGTCTCTTTTCTTCAGAGTTTTGAATATTGCAGGTGTGAATGCACACGTTCTTTTGAAAAGCAACATGCAAGACTGCGTAAGAAGCCGCAGAAAATTTTTACACAATTTGGCATTTTCGCTGTTTCAAGACCATATGGTTAGAAGAGCAAAAATTTCTTCACTTCCTTTGGACATCCGTGCATTTCTGAGCCGGTATAGCAAGGAAGAGTCCACAGATGAGCAAGAACCAAACAGAAAACGCGGCAAATGCGTGAAGTGCGGCCGGGTGAAGAATACGACAACAACACTCAGATGTCAAATGTGTGGACAATTCACTTGCATGCAAAGTGTATTTATCACTGCATCACATGTTCTAATACTGAATAAATCATATTTTGAAGTTATGTAAGTTTACCATTTGTAATTACGCAAAGGATTTTTTAAAAATTGTATTACTCGTAGAAATAAAAAAAAATTATTAATGTTACAACACACACTCATTCTAAATGTGTTAAATATTATTATACTATAGTTATATAATCAGATATTTACTCGCCATGCATGTAAAATAGAAAAATCATGGTGTTGCACGCAGTGCAACGCGCGCCCGCTGGTGTGACTAAATTAGGCGCGCCCGCTCGAGGGTTAAGTAATTCAGGTTCATAAAACAAACCTTCTATATGATCTCCGCTTAAATCTTTCAGTTTGTAGGTTGGTGGATTCGAGATTCATAAATTTCGAACACTTCTGTTGACCAGTTAGGAGTATAACCTTTCTCGAACATACCTTTGGATTTGCTTATTCTATCTTTGTCTCCAATCTTATACTTATTTTTAACAACAGCACACTGCTGCTTATACACACTATTTAACAACATTTTCTCATCTTTTTTACTAACATCTTTAGGTTTCATACCAATTGTTGAATGAACTATATTATTGTATTCACTTACAAGTTTCGATAACGACTCAGACCATTTATACGTTCCTTGCATAGAAAATAGTTTGAACATTTTTTCTTTCAATGTTCTGTTATATCTCTCAACTACTGCAGCCTTCATACCACTATGAGTCGAATTGTTTAATTTCATTAATTGTTTAAAATCCTTGTTATAGAATTCTCTTCCTTCATCTGTATGAAAGTTTTTTGGTATTCTAATATTTTTCTTTTCTGCCTATATTACGTATTATATATTACAAATTGGTCCATCATTCATAAGACAGAAATCATTTAATCAGCTTTATATACAAATTTTTTTCACAACTTTTTCAAAATTTTTTGGTATTCGTTCTTTAAGCACAGTTTCAAATGCATTTACTATGTTCAAACTAGATTTATCCTTTAAAGGTACAACCCAAGCAAACTTACTGAATACTTCAATTATAGTTAACAAGTACTTAACTCCTTTATTATTTTTCGAAATACCTTTCAGTTTTCCGCTACCCATTTCAACTAAATCAGCTTGCCAAAGATCATCAATACCATTTGTAATAATGTTATTTCGTTTGAAGTTACGTCTTGTTGGTTTATGCAATTCTTTAACAATTTCTTCCTTCATGTTAATTGGTTTCTGTTCTTGTTTAATTTCGATTGGATCATACTCCTGCTTAATCTTTACATCTATATGTTCTTGTTTAATTCCTTTGCCGAACTGACATTTTATAGAACCGCATTCGTTGCAAGTACTTTTATGTATAAGCCTACCATTAGATGTTAATTTCTTTCTTAGAGAACCTTTAACAAAACTAGTTTGTTACTTACACTTTACACAATACATTTATTAAATAATTTGTTAAATAATTTTGCAAGATATTTAGGGACCGAACCGAAGATCATCAGGGCCTAAAAATAGATATAAAATAGACAAATTAATATCTGGTACTTAATTTATATAATAAATGAAGGAGTTGACGTTACTCTTTAATAGTATGTTGACAAAGGAAAACTACATTCTCGAAAAACGACTGAGCTATCCAATCAGGCATATTGATGCTTCCGTTTCATTAGTTAGTTTTTATTCAGCTTATTTAACTCCAAATGTAACTAAACAAAACAATATTTTGTATTATGATGATGATAAGCAAATCGAAATTGAAATAGGACAATATAAGAACATAGAAGAACTAGCAAAACATATTCAATCAAAAGAACCGTTTAATTCAACAAACATTCAAAAAAAAAACTAACACAATTAAGAATAGAGTAGAAGTAATATCTGATTTCAAATTAAGGTTTAATCAGCCTAACTCAATTGGTAAAGTTTTAGGCTTTGAAGAAGATGTGGAAGCTAAAACAAAAAGCATTGGTAAAAGAGTTCCAAAGATATTACCTTTCAACACAATTAATGTTCACTGTGATTTAGCTGATGGGATGAAATTTAAATATGATGACCATAAGCATTCAACATCTAACATCATTTCAATTTTCAACATTTCAAATATTCAGTTAGGTCGTTTAATATCATTTGAACCAAAACACCTTTTATATTTCCCTCTCAATCAAAGAATAGAAAGAATACGTGTTTGGTTTACTGATGAAAATAACAATCCGATTGATATTGATGGAGCTAATGTAACAGTTGTTTTGAATGTTCAATTGTGAAAACTTTTTTAAATAAATATGAGTGGAGAAGAGCTTGACGATGAGAATCGAAACAGTAGGTGTAAAAATTGCTTCTTTTCTTTTATACACTTGATACATGAGTTTCTGCATGAGCTTGTAAGAAGGAGAGTTGATCGATGATTTGATTTAGACATTCTTTTATGATTTGGTTACCATAAAAGCCTTATAATAAATGAGTAAAAGAAAGAAAGTTGATTGGAATATTAATGTACGCTTACCTGAAAAACAAAAACCAAAACGTAACGGTGAACTATTACCTGAATCAATACGTTGTTTAATTGTTGGTCCTTCTAATTGCGGTAAATCCACTTTAATGATTGACAATTTTATTCTTTCTCCTGGGTGGTTAGATTGGAAGAGTAAACACTTATATATATTCTCGACAAGCATAAATCAACCAAAGTACTCTCAATTACAAGACTATTACAATTCAATTGAAAAAGATATAGGTCATCCAATTGCAACATTTTCGAAAGAAGATATACCTCTTGACGATTGTAAAAATAATTCTGTAGTAGTGTTTGATAATTATATGTTAGTGAATCAAAATAATGTGCGTGATTTCTTTACACGTGGTAGACATAAGAATATTGATTGTTTTTATTTAGCTCAAACATATACCAAAGTACCAAAACAATGTGTTAGAGACAATGTGAACTTTCTATGTTTATTTAGACAAGACAATACAAATTTAAAGCATAATAATGATGATTTTGTTTGCGGTGATGTAACCTTTGATTAATTGAGAAGTATGTGTAGTGAGTGTTGGGATGAAGACCACGGTTTTAAGACGATTGATATGACGAGAAAACTAAAAGATGGTAAACATCGTAACAAAATTAAAGACTTTCTTTTCACATAGATGTGTTTAGGTTGTTTTTAAGTTATGTTAATGTTATGTTTACGTTTTAAAATTATTTTCTTTATAATAAATGGCTAGTAAGATGAAGAATCCTTATGATGTGAAAAAAGCTGAAGAAGCAATGAAGATGAGAGAATACTTAAGAGATAGGTTTAGAGGTTGGGCAAACAAAAGAGTTGATGAGTATGATAAATACAAAAAACAGGAACAACCGATGATTGATGCAATTGGTAACCTTGGCGAAAGACTCGAAAGCAAACTAGATAAGGCTATTGAAAATCAAAGTAAAGAACTTGTTCCATTTAGAAAGTATCCATTAATAAACACAAGTGAAGATTTGGAAGTCAACAGAACATTAAACGAATCGGAAGTAGATAACGTGCTTCGTGATTTTGCAGACGAAACTCAAAAAAGAGAAATGAAATACTTAGCAAACCAAATGGCTCGTGATTATCAACAAGATGAAGAATCACAAGAACTTGGCACAACTCCAAAACGAAAACCAACTTTTATAGGATTACGATTATTAAATTACCTGAACAACTGCAACGACAAAACTTTCGGCTTAAAATCACAAGGTGCAGAAAAATTGGTGGCGAACCTGTAGAATTTAGCACATTAACAATTGGTGGAAGACAAATTGATCAGTTAAGTGTACTAGGAAAAACATATGAAGCCACTAATGGTTTAATGAATCTTCTTACTCAAAAGGATATTACTATGGAGGATCTTGACTCAAAATTTGAAGAAGATGATATGCAGAATTATGCTGAAATTTTACTTGGAACAAATGCAATATATTGTAGAGGTAAACCGAGAGCAAGTAAAGGAGCAAAATATAAATCAATAATTAAGCACATTATAGGAAAAATATGCACAAATGAAAGCAGTTCAACATTCGAAGGAGAATCAAGTTTTGAAACTAGTACACCAAGGAGAAGAACACCAAAAGCGGAGAAGGCTTTGTGAAAGAATATAATGAGTTACCGGTTGAATATGTTTGGATGAATGATGTTAGAGACTTAATTGATCGTTTGGCTGTTATGGATGGGGAAGAGAAAGCAGGTAATAATAATTATCGAAATGAAAAAGTCTGCATAATGAAAATGTTATCTTCTAAGTTCAATGATTTTGTAGTTAATAATCCTAAAGGCACATCGTACGTAATAAAATTCTTAAACATGTTACCACCATTGTTCTGGGAAAATAAGAAATATGGAAAAGGTATAATTAATTGGGCTTTAAATAATCTTAAAATGCCTGAGCTACACATTCCTGGTTATAACTATTGCGATCCGTTTACTAAGTTAAAAGAACGATTAGAAAGAGGTGATGAAGGTATTAATAATTTGCATGAGGCTTGTAAAGAACACGACATAGCTTATCACGAAAACAAAGAATTAAACCAAAGACATGAAGCAGATAAACTTCTACAAGACAAAGCATTAGTTAATGCATTTAGTAAAGATTCAGATTGGAAAGAAAAATTAGCATCGGCAGGTGTTGCTGGTATTAAGTATACGAAAAGGAAAATGGGTTGGGGTTTATAAATAGTTTGTTGTTAAACTTAGATTATGCTTTTATGAATAATGCTTCATAAAAGTTTTTTCTTTAAATAAATGGTTGTCAACGTTCCTCGTTTAAGTTAAGTGAGAATGAGTTGAAGGCGTTAAATATTGATCACATTTTAACCAAGAAACAAATAAGCGAAAAAGAGAAATGTTTAGCAAAGGGTCAAGGTATGACTTTAACTTTAAGTATCGCACAGATGAAAAAAATAGTAAAAGAAAAGAAACATGTTGGAGGTTTTATTTTTACAATAGCTGCGATTTTAGCCACTATCGGTGCGATTGGAATCGTCGCAGGTGGCGCAGCAGCTATAGCAAAATCCGTTTCAGATGTTCACAAAAATAAGAGCGAACTTGAAGAAATGAAACGACACAACTTAGCTATGGAGAAGAAAGGTACTGGAATAAAGAAGTCAAAAAACTCAAAGGCAAAAAACTGAGTCTGTTGTCTAATATGGATATTGTTCAAATTGCTAGGAAAATTAATATAAAGAATTTTAGAGGTGTTTTTATGGCTGATGAACTTCCTAATAATACTTTAACAAATGAGTGTGCTGTAGTCAATTTGGATGAATCACGAAACGAAGAAACACATTGGGTTTGTTATTGGAAAGAAGGAAATGTTTCATATATATTTGATTCTTATGGTGGGAGACCTTCGAAAGAAATAGTTACATATTTGAAGAACACAAGAATATTTTACAATGACAAAAGGATTCAAGATTTTAATACTGTTATTTGCGGACATTTATGTTTATTTGTTTTGAATGAGCTTTCTAATGATAAGGGTTTTGATGAGGTATTAAATATGTTAGTTTAACTTTTATGGGTAAAAATCCATAAAAATTAGTAAATAAATGTATTTAAGTGTGTTTGGTAATGAGACAGAAGAAGGTAGTTCTAAGGAAGTTGACTTATCAGATGTAGGTTTAGTTCGTAGTTTGAAGGAAAACATAGAAAAACTATCAGATGATTTAATTAAAAGGGAAAGAAATGATTGTTACAGAAATGAGTAGGTGTATGAGTGCTGTTAAGAAGAATTTAAACTTCGAATCAAAACGTATTAATGTGAAGAGGAAGAAAATAACTAATTTGAAAGATGGAACTGAACCGACAGATGCTATTAATAAAAGTCAAATGGAAAGTATAATGAACGACCACAAAAAAGAAACTGGAAGTTTCATATCAATATTACCTAAAGTTGGTTCATCAGGAAATTACAACTTTCATGGTAAATTAATAAGGATAGTGGGAGCAGGCATATTAGACAGCGATGTGGTTATTAAGTCACAGCTTGATGAAGAAATAAATTGAAAAAAATAATAGAGAAGAAACCTCCATTGAGTGAACTTCCTGAACCAATGGAATTAAAAGACCCGATTCCTTTAGACTATTTTCAAAAGAACATTACAAGTATTCTTGTGCTTTATGGTACTTTAAAAAGTGATGGGAAATTTGAATTTTTTGGTTTACCTTTTTTCGAAGTTATGTATAAAAAATTTTTATTCCGACTTTTTCAAATACAATAGTTAACAATTAAAGAGAAATATTTAAAAAAAATAAATAACAAAAAGTTAAAGGTTCAAGAAGAGAGAGAGAGAGGAGTTAATAGCTAAAGAAAAAGTTTAAATGTTAAAGAAAAAAAAAGTTCTAGTCCGTGAGGGACGAGTGTGGCGCCTGTGACGCGAGTGCATCGCCGGTACTGCTGCTGCTGCTGCTGCCGTTGGTGCGGTGAGGGCGGGGGGCACAGATCTTGTCAACAATCTCTCTGTACTCGCGCGGGGCGAGGTAGGGCCTGGCTGTGTGGGCGAAGTAGCACGCCGCGCTCCCAGTGATGGCTTCAGCTATGATACGCTGTCTTAGTTTTTTCAGCTGATAGCCATTCGAGACCTTTAGGAGCGCAGCGTCGCTTCCGGGGTACCATTCGCCCAGGGCACCCACCACCAGCGGTACCATTTCGGCGGAGGCGTAGCCGGCGCTGAGGAGAGCTGCGCGGGAGGCACTGTACTTACTCTTCTTTTCTTCGTATCTCTCCTGCAGCTTACCGGCGCGCGCCGCCACTACCGTTGCATCTACGATGATGGAGTGTAGTCCCCGGGCGAGAACGAGATCCGGGCGCTCACTATCCACCACTACCTGTTTTCCTTAAGGATCTTCCATCCGCTCGCCACTGCGGCCTCTTTGTAATGCTCGCAGATGTTGTTGTGGCGAGCGTGCCACAGCGCCGAATTGAATCGGCACTCGTTGGTCACATGTCCTATGGTTTCGAACGCGGCTGTGCCGCTTGGGCGGGTGCAGCCCTTCCGGCAAGCCTTGTTCTTGTTACCAGGGCAGTGGTTTAAGGAGCGGAGTTGAGGCGGGCCGGGAAGAGAAACTTGCACACAGGTATTCTCATGTGCTCCCCGGTCCGCGTGAAGAAACCTGACTCCTTGCCCACCCCCGCCAGAGCGCCCGCGTAGATCCCTTGGGCCTTTTCGGATTGCCATCGCCGCGAGTGCGCCTTCTGAAATAAATCTCGTAGACGCCTCACCAATGACGACCTCCCCGAGGGCCCGATGGTGACCACCTCCGCACTGTTGTCCTCCATGCGTGCCTGGCAGTTGTCAGGGTCCCGGGTGTCCGGCGGCTGCTCCTGCTGGGCGCCCGGGTCCGGTCGTGGAGGGCCCGATCTCTGCTCCGGGGTGCCCCTTCTAGCCGCTGGCACAACTGAGGGTGGAGGCGCCAGGGCGACGCCGGGGCCACGTGGCTCGTCGCTGCGCACGGAAGCTGGCTGCGCGGACGAAGCTCTCAGGCCGTTGGTTCGGTTAATTGCGCCCAGTACTGGGATGTCGTCGGCGTTGACTCGCTGAGTGGCGGCTAGCTCTACCCTGTGTAAGTCCTGGCTACCAGTCTCGGCGTCGGCGTTTGGAGCGGCGTCCTGTGGCTGCGTCTGGGCGGCGGTCCAATCGGCCCGTGCGCCGTCCTGCACGGCCGGTGTTGGTGGCGCGGCGGCACCTACTCCTCCGCTCTGCCCGTTCGACGTCAGCTCCGGGGCGTTGCCCCCGGCGGCTACTGGGGTGTCACCCTCGGTGGCAGTCGGGTCGCGGCCTTCGCCGCCAATGGCCTCTGCATCGGCGGGCGCTGGCTCCAGCCGGGTGACAGGATAGTCCCGTGGGAGGCAGTAAGAGGAGGGGAGGGTGAGGGAGGGGACGAGGGTGCCGTTGTTCTCTCCTATCTCCCATTGTACTCCCACTCTGCCCGTGGCGTTACGCGCGCGCGACCAAAAAGTCTCTAGGCCGTATCTGCGGGGGAAGGGGCGGTTGTTAAGGTAATACGCACTCACGTTTGGAGCAGGTTGTGATCTGGCACAATGACTTGCTTCCGCGACGAGGTCTTCCATGGCGGCATTTCTGAGGCTAATGTCTGGGCACGTTAAAATTTTGAAGGCAGAATCTATCGCCCAAAAATCGGCCTCCTCTCTCACCCTCGTGAGGCCGATCGCCCCGTCCTCGCGGTGTCCGTAGAGAAAGGAGGAGAAAGCGCGCTCTGGGAGGGAGAGGATGTCTTTCACATGCGCTCGCAGGGCGCTGTCCATTGTGAGCAGCTGCTTCCTCGTGTATCTTCCCATTCGGAGGGGGAAGGTGAGCGCTGGCCAGACGAACTGAGTCAGGGCGTCGATCTTTTGCCAGTCACAGAGCCCTGACTCAGCTATCTTACCAGCAATGCTTTCTTGTTCAAAAAGCCCCTTCCAGTCCTTCACCAGGGAGAAGCCTACTGGCCGTCCCAGATAGTCTGTGCGATCATTCGCGCCAAGAGCTCGTAATAAATGCCCATCTATCTTGATGCCTACAACCGCATGCCTTCTTCGGTGAACGGCGAGGGTGACACATTTGTGGGGGTTAACTTTCACGTCTGTCATACTTAGGGCCCGTTGCGTCGCGTCCGCCATTGCCTGTAGCTCCTGTTCTCCGCTCGCGATTTGGGCGAGGTCATCCGCATAGGCTAAGACTTTCGCGTGCCCGGTCGCGGCCTCCTCCGCGGCTCGCACGGTCGCATCGATGACGATGTTGAAGAGGGTCCCGCTAAGTGGGCACCCCTGCCGGATCCCGCGCGTGATGGGGATTTCACCAGTCGGGCCGCGGGATGTGAGCACCCTTGTCGTGTTGTTGTTATATACGTCGGTCACGATATTGGTGAATGCTTCCCCAGCCCCGATCGCAAGAAGGGCATCCTGCAGCGCTCTATGAGGCATAGACCCAAACGCATTTTGTAGGTCGAGAAGTGCTAGAGCCATGTCTTCTTTGCCGGCTCTGTCCCGCTCGATATGGCTTAGGAGCGTGTAGTTGTTCTCCAGCACGCCATCGAAGGGGCGGAAACCTTTTTGGGCCTTTGACAGGGCTCCGTTCTCTTCGACCCACTTGTTTAAGCGTGTTGCCCACAGCCCTGTATATAATTTACAAAGTATGGGTCCGAGGGCAATCGGGCGCCAGTTCTTAATGTTGTCTAGCTCGCCTTTCTTATATATCAGGACGGTCTGCGACCGCCGCCAGGCCTGCGGGATTCGTCCTGCTTTCCGTATTAAGTTCATTAGAGCTGTGGTTAACTTCGCCTCTGGGTCCGTTGCCCTAATATGTTTGTAGGTTAAGCGGTCTTCCCCCGGGGCGGTATTCTCGGCGTTCATGAGTCGCCGCTGTACTTCACGGGCCGAGAATTCGCCGCAGTCGAGAGGCTCCCAGCCCGTGAAATGGGGAAAGACGGACCCGTCGTAGGCTGAGGGGTTTCGATTCGCATCTGTCCCGCAGCGGAAGTGCTCTTCAATTTCTTCTAGCTGGATCTGGCACCTCTCCCCTTCCTTTCCTGTGATCCAGCGCATTTCCCGGCGTCGCTGATTCATGTACGTAGTACGTATTCGTTGCTTGTCGGCAGCTGGAGGCGGCCTCGCGGCGAGCTTTCGCGGCCGCGCCTCATCTGGCGCCACTGTCACTGGTCGCGTCTTTATATTTACTGCCTCCTGAAGGCCCGTCACGCATCTCTCGTATATATCTTCTAACGCAGCGGGCTCGGTGCTTTCGCCACTCCTCAGGGCAAGGCAGATTTCATTGAATGCAGAGATGAGGGTTTCCGGCCACTCATTCGTGCGGCGCGCTCGGGGCCCTGTGGGCCGCCGCAGTGGACCGGGCTCGGGGTCTGGTCTACTAGAGCCTCCCTCAATGTGCTGGCGAGTCGCTTCCTGGGGGGGGCGCAGGCGACGCACTCCGCGCGTGTGATTGGCCAGATGCAGGGACAGACTCAGCTGGGAGGCGTGCCCTGGCGTCTTCCCGCGCGCCTCCCGCTCGCGCCGCAGTAGTGTGGCATTGGGTGATCGTCGGGTCGCCCTCTGTCTTTCTTCCTTCTTCATGTGGACTCTCAGCATTCTCTGTCGTGGGAGTTCCTCGTCCCGCGTGCATTTCCCCTTATTCTCTCGCGTCGGCCACGAGGCCTCCCCCGTTTCTTCCTCTCCAACACGCGATCCCGCCTTCCAACGGTAAGGTCAGCTGGCTGTTCAGTTTCCTCAGCCGCGGATCCGTCACCTTCGCCTTTTCCGTTGTGTGGTAGCTCTACCCGTGGGAATCGTAGGAAACCTTGCTGGATTGCGTTGCCGGGGGGTCTGTCATACTCTTCGCGCTCGGGTGTGGAGCTTTGCGGGGGCGCGCTACGCGACCTCCTTGCTCTAGTGTCAGAACTCTGGCTCACGCCTTGAGAGGTGGTAGCACTGGGCGTTTCCTGATTGTTAGGCGTATCGGTAGGGTGGGTCTTGTTGCTCTCGTGGTTCTTGCGTTGTATTCCTGGGTTAATTATTCTTCGGATCCGCTCCCTCTCTGCGTATTTCGTGTTCGGTAGGATTCTTTTCAAGTCCAAACTTTCTTTTCGGGCCCTCTGTGCATGCACCCTGTAGTGGGTGCCAGCCTGCTTGGCAGTCGGGAATCGGCAGTGGCACCCTGGGTAGGCACAGGCGGCGGCAAGGAGCTCGCGGGGCGTGGGCGGGGGCTGAGCTTCCGTGGCCTGTGGGCACGCCCTCCGATGCGCGGCCCACTTTCCGCAGCTGCGGTTACAACCGCCGCAAATGAGAAGCGAATGAAGTCCGTGGACACGCTTCACGTGGGCTTTGAATGAGGCGCGCCGAACTGACTCATCCTGAGCACTCGTGACGGTTATGTTGCATACCGGACAGACCGCTACTTCGTTGATCGGGACCGGGACGAGGATATTGTTTTTTCCGTCTAAGGCTGGTCGCATTAGTCGCCCGGAGGGATCGTGGGCGGGGCCCTGGGCCGTCGCCCACCGGGCAGGCCTGTGTGTGTACGCGGTCGCCCTGTCCCGCAGGTATCTGCACTGATTAATGTGCTTGCGGCTTCCGATGTCGCTTCCACCACACCCTAGGCAGCGAAGTGTGCATTGTTTCCGGTGCCGGTCCTTAACATGCTCGTGCACTGCCCTCACTCGCTCGCCAAGGCTGCGTCTGGTGGAGATGGGCGGGGTTTCGTGTGGGCAGCACGGGCAGCGGATTTTGGGCGAGGCCGGAAGGTAAACTACTACTTTCTGTCCTTCTCGTCGGGGAGCAATGTATCCCAGCAGGGCCGGGCCCTGTGGGAGGACGTGTGGTAGCTCCCCCCTTTTGTTGCTTCGCATGAGGGAGGTTGCCCGGTGACGGCGTCGCGTTCTCCCGGCTCGTGCTCGGTCTCTGCTCACTATCACTTGCGGGGTTATTCCGCTCGTCTGCTGTGGGCGGGGAAGTTGCGTGGGTGGGTCGCAGCTCTAAGCTTTCAAGGTCAATTATGGGGTCCAGGTTATCAGCTGGCGGAGGGCCTGACTCAGGGCTAGCTAGGTTAATAACTGGTGGCTGGCTCATGCTTGTCTCGTCTCGTGCTTGGACGCGGTTGTGCCCAGATCGACTCGCATTCGTCTCCCGGCTCGTGCTATGTCCCTGCTCACTCGCATTCGCGGAGTTGTTCCGCGCGTCTGCTGTGGATGGGGCAGTTGCGTGGTTGGGGCGCTGCTCCGGGCTCTCAAGGTTAATTACGGGGGCCCGGATATCAGCGTGCGTGGCGCTTGGCTCGGGGCTAGCTAGGTTTACAATTGGCGGCTGCGTCGGCTTCATCGGTGAAGGGGGGCGTGTCGGTCGTGGTTTCCAGCGGGTAGACGTCGGAGTGGGGATAAACTCCACGTCATCTTGTTCTTTCGTGAATCGCTGCCCTACCAAGTCTTCCAGGGAAGTCGGGTCCTTTGGTGGCGGGTCAGGCGGCGTCGTGTATGGGTCACAGAGGAGGGGCACTAAGTCATGACTCACACCAGTCAATACATACCTGGGGGCGTTCTTGCTACTGATCGTGTGCCGGAATCTTCTTACTACTTTATACATCGCCCCCTTCTTTGTCATTATTGGAGTGATACTGATTATCTCTCTTTCCGTGCTGACCGTGTGGTCCTGATGGAGGGGGGCGGCAATTACTACTTCAACTGGACTGGTGCAAGTATTGAGGGGTGGTGTAGATGGGGATGCGGTAGGGGACGAAGGGAGCGGCTTTGGGCGTACCTTATACGCTCGGCCGGGCGTGGCGTCCTGACCTCTGCAAGGCGTTCCGGGGTGCTCCGCTGTCATAGGCGCCTCAGGCCTCACGGGGGCCGCCGAACGTGGGTGGGAGGCTTCGCCCTCCTCGTGCGACCCGTCAGTAGGCTCCTCCGGTAGGCCATCTCTTGCGGCAGTTTCGGGCGGCTCCACCTGTGCAGCTGCAGATGGGGGGTGGCCATCTGGCAGATCAGCAGGCGGGCTTGGGCCCGCCTCCGAGCAGATTGGCGTGGGCGGTAGTAGGCACGCCTCCGCGATCTGGTACGGCTCCAGCGTTGTCGAGAGCGTCGGCGCTCGTGTAGGTGCGGCGCTCTGCGCTTCGCCTACATCCTCACTTGATGAGGGGGCGGGTCGCGCGTCCGGTGACTTGCTAGCGCATTGCTCTGGTTCTACTTGACAACGTGTAAGGTGGTCTTCCTCCTCCTCCAAGTTTTCCATTGGGGGGTGGTTGTCTCTCCCGTCCACGTTTTCACGAGCTCATCATCTTCTTGCCTGTTTTCCACGATGGCGTCCTGGTGGGCGTTCTCACTCGATTGCGGGGACGGGGCGCCGGCTGATGTTGGGGTTGTCACATCGTTGACTTTGGCGGTGTCATCGCACCTGCCGCGCTCTCTCGTCCTGTCGGCCTTAGGCTGCGTCCTCCTCTTCCGGGCTGGTCCCATGGCTTTGGTGGCGGTCTTCACCGCTTTTCGTGGCTGTTTAAGTGGGTATTCTGGAGGGGCGGAGCGCGAGCGTGTGGTCGGGGCTCGGGTGCTTGGAGGGGGACGCACAGTTCCTGCTGCTTTCTTCACCGGCTGTCTTCGGACCTTACGAGTAATGTTGCCCTTCCCAGTGCGGATGTCTCCTGATGTGGCTTTGGGGGACATCGTGCGGGGGCATGGTGGACATTCACATATTTCAGAGGGCGGCAGGATTTCATCCTCTTGCGGAGCCTCTTGTGGTTCCGAAGTAGTGTTTAGAAGGGGTGATTTCTTTTTTGACTTTCGTTGTGCCGGCAGAAGGCGGCGTAGTTCAAGTGGAAGTTGAGTACGGGCCCGTGTTTCGTCAGGCAGCGGGGACATGTTTATTACTTCGTTATGGGCCCTCTCCATCGAATTTAGTGGAGGTGAATGTCGAGTGCTATTGGGGCTGGTCGGAAACGCATCTTCATCGTCAGAGCCGCTACTTGTCAAGCGTAGTCGCTTTCGCAGAAGCCTCGCCATTTTCAAGGTAGGGAAAACACAATGCACAAAAAGACAGTGGCACACAATATCGGTTCACGACAGAGGGAATAGTTATTTATCGGCAGAGTCTCACAAATGTTTGTTCACAGTTCAACACAAATGCTAGTTGTCACGCTGGCGGGTTGTTTCTTTTGGTTTTCTTCTGGAGCGTCGGGCCAGCGCGGGAAGTAGGCGGCGGCAGTGAGGGCGGGGGCTGCGGGAAGACGGCCATAACCGCCCCCGGCAGGAGAACGGGAGCGGGGCAGGCTCACGGCAGGGCGAGGTGCGTAGCGCAGGTGCGTTTTATATGCTCAGTGCGGTGCGGGCTAGTGCTATTAGACTTCACGGCGGTGATTGTTGCACGGAACGATTACGGCGGTTTAGACAAATGGTTCCTGTACAGTGTTCGTCGGTGTGGTTGGGAGCGGGATAGCATATCACATCCGGCATCTTCATTGGAGCTTCTGGTGGCGCCGCTATAGGATTTCCTCCACTATTGCGTAAGACGCGAGTGTCAAGTCGCTCCCCACTCGGTGTCATGACTGGCAATCTCGAATCGCGGCTAGCGGTTGGGGGGGAGGGAGACCTAGTGGCCGACGAACAGTGCTGCCAGATCTACTGATTCCTCAGTCGAAATGCTGGTTATCAAGAAAATGAGAATATTATTGAACTGTTTTTCCACTGAGCACGGATTTTCTGCTGAAAATTGGGTGACAAGTATATTGGGTGTACATTTTGTGACATTGGGTGACATTGGGTGTACATTGGGTGACATTGGGTGACATTGGGTGATACTGGGTGTACATTGGGTGACAAGTTGGGTGACAAGTATATCAACAAACATAATAAGAGATGATTTAGAGGTTTATGTAACAAGACCACCTGAGTCATTGAAAAGAAGTCTTAATCATTTTAATCCTTTTAAAGTTTATTTTCAGAAAGGTGATCGAATATATGTTACTATCAAGGAAGGATTAGGATATTCCGAAGGATATAAGTTACTTATTCATGCTACTATAATTGTTAAGACGAATGAGTGAAGAATGAAACTATCTTTTATGGATAAATGCCCATAAAAAATTAAAAATATATATATAATAAATGGAGAAGGTAGAAAGTTATGAATTCCAGTCATTTCCGCCAAATGACCGAACAAAAGGAAATATCAATTTGTACAATCAAAACATTGACTTTGACATAAATATTGGCGATGGCTTTTGCTAACCTCACCACGCTCATTGTTATATGCAATTCGAAGTTGTTCATAAAGATGATGGGTCAAATTTTACTACTTACCCTTCAAATATTAAACTGGTTGAAAATTTCTTTCCTCATATGTTTTCAGATATAACGATTAGGAAACACGGTACAATTATTGAAAGAATTGATCACCCAGGAATTGTTTCAACTACTATGGTTAGATCCTATTATTCGTCAGATGACACAAAAGAGTTAAACATGTGTTTCTTTACTGGTGAGAAAGTTAAAAGAAAGGAAAATGAAATTCTCTTTCCGCTTAAATTGCTATTTGGTTTCTTTCAAGATTATCAGGAAATAATGTGGAAAGGAGGTTTACAGATTTCTTTTAGACGCGGTGCGAATGATGATAATTGTTTATTCAGATGGGGTGAAGGAGCAACAATACCAAAAGAAGGAAAAACAGTAATTAAAAATATTTCAGTAAGAATGCCTATTGTTGTTTCTCAATGTAACTATGCTGATCAAATAAGAGGAACGATGCTGAAGAACCCAAAAACATCGATAACATTTGGAACTAATCAGTGTATTGAATTTTCAGGTTAAACGGTAAACAATTTGAACTAGATTTAACAACGCAATTCAACTCTAAGGAATTTGATATGCCTGATTTTGTATTCGTCGTATTTCAAACCAATCGAAAAGAAAATCAAGATGCTGACTCTAGTCTATTCGATCATTGTAAACTAGAAAATTTGTATTTGAAAAACAGTAAGAATGAGGTTTCTCCTCTTGAATTTTGGAATTTAGATATTAATAAGAAAATGTTTTTAAATGCTTATGAGGCTAACACAGCGTTTCAAAGGGTTGTGTTGAACAGGACGAAAATGATTTTAGATCCTGAAACATTTATTAAGAAATGCCCAATTTTTGTGATCAATGCAAGTAAAAGAAAAAGAGAAACAATTAACTTCAGAAATAATATTAAACTTTGTGGAACACTTTCGAATAATATGCCTGCTAATACTCATTGTTATGTAAACCTACTTGGAGACAAAACATTGATTTATGATTTGGAGAATGAGAAGATAATTGAAAAGTTTTAGATAAGTCGCAGTTCTAATTATATAGTTTGTTGTTTTTATGGACGAGTTCATAAAAGCGTATTCATTCGTAATCGGAAGTTATGTAACGTAAGCTTGGCATGTTTCCACAGCGCGCCGCGTGAACTTCAGGCTTTTTTCATTCGTCCATAGATAAGGCGCTGCAACGAGATTGACCTGGAGTAATAGAATGAGAGAGATATGCAGCTTGACGCATTTACTGATAGATTGCGCTAGTGTTTATTCTTGCATAACTTATATAGAGTATTTTATCGTGGTTGATTGATTCAGTAAATAGCCGCGTGGCTAAAGCGCTGGACTACTGAACAAGCCAACTCGGGTTCGAATCCTGGGTTGGCATGTATTTATTGAGAATACACTTTCCGTCGATTTCAATTCAAAGTGGATTCTGAGTGGCCATATATGTTAACACTGAGAATTGATTAAAGCGGATAAGTGAGTTCATGACCTATTCTCAAAAATACCTTTCAAAATCTCTTCCTCACCTAGTCGGAGCAAAAATGGTTGTTGCTACTCACAAGTTGTGTGACGTATAAGACGTGGCATGGCAAAAAAGGATAAGTAGAGTAGCAGCAGATAGGAGATCCTTAGATGTGGATTGTAGAAACGAAATAAAGGGGTATTTTGCTCTTGTTATTAAATACAGTGGGCCAAATGATTAAAAGTATATGGTCAAAATTATACAGTGGGCCAAATGATTAAAAGTATATGGCCAAAAATTAGATTTTTGTTTACACTTGCATTTTCTCCTGGCGCATTAGGCGATGTAGAACAACTACTTGCTCAAATTTAATTTGGACATTTTTGTGACTAAATTCATTGGGATAGCGGGGGTGCGCCAGAACATACAAAGTTGTACTACAGTAGTAGTACTGGAGCTGGTACAAGACTGGAGCTGGTAACCGGTCGGTCGAAGGTGATGGTGTGGAGATACGCGGCGTCCGAGCGAAGCATCCAACGATACAACGGGAAGAGTGCTCAGGTTAACGTTCGTACGAACAATTAAATTATTTTTCATGGTGATGACCAAAGTTAATAATTTTCAAAGAATGTTGTTTCGATTTAAATGAAATCTTTAATTATAATAAATTCATACTGTTCTAGTGCGAAAGAAAGTACAAAAAACAAACTTGGTTATTATTGTGCAATCTGGCACATCATCATTAAAAAACACTTTCAGGTTTTGTCGTTTTCCGTATGGAAGCGAGTCTACAGGGGGCAGATTGTGGTCGAAAGATGAGGTAAGCCGAATTGTGCCCCTTGCATATTCGAACCCATGATAGAAGCCCAACGTGTCAGTAATAGAGACATATCTTGGATTGGATAAAACTGTTTTCAATAGTTTTTGTTTCAATTTATGCACATTATTAATGTTATTTTCTTCAACTTATAATTATTACTTGCAGGCCTCTCAGTGTTCAATGAAGTTCAAATTAGTCTAATCAAATAACAAAATTCGTTGTCCAAAATTAGTGAGTCAGGAAACAATGTAAGCATTTTTAAAGAAGAGATAATAATTACAAAAGGAAATAGCTTTTATAAATGCATCAATCGTAACCACTTCTTAGCGTCAATCCCAAACTATAATGGGTTCCCAAATTATCAAGTTTTATTAAAAAAGCAGAGTGTAATTAAATTTTCACACAAGAGGGCTAGTTCCAATTTTCATGTATTCTTTCTAAAAATTTAGTTATTGGCACTGGGACATTAGTATCGCATGTTCCCTGAAACTAGGCAAAGATGTTTATATATATATATATATATATATATATATATATATATATATATATATATAGCGAGTTTTTTTTTCGGCTGACGCCGCATCTCGCTTCCTGATCTCCATTTTTCTCTATCATCCCAATCTCCTTCCTGTAGTCCTCTGGCAGCCATCGCGTCTTGTACGTCTTGGGCCCAGCTTCTTGGTGGTCGACCCCTTTTCTTCTCTCGGGAGGAATCCATTTCCATACTAGTTTAGGCCATCTAAACTCCTCCATTCTTTCTAAATGACCATACCAGAGGAGGCGTTTGGTTTCAATTTTCGATAATATTTCGTTTAACGCCCATAATATTCCTTATTCTCTCATTACGCACATGTTCCAGTTTGGAAATGCCACTGCTTCTTCTCCAAAAATCCATTTCAAGTGCAAGAAGTCAGTCTCGTTCTCTTTTATTCAGCTCCCAAACTTCTGCACCATAGGTAGTAATACTTTCAACCACTGAGGAGTAAATGATATGCGGCTGATTTTAAGGACAGGGTTCGGCTCACTAAAACAACGACGCACGGTTCACTTGCACATGGTTCACTCGCGCGGACCACGAGAACGGATCACTCAGGGAGCGGGTAGATGCCTTTGTGCTTGCATTGTGCATTGTGCGGTGTGGTGCGAATGTGTAATGGAGAATTACAATAGTTTATTTTTCGCGGATTTGCGTAAACTATTTGCGTAAACTATATTGCGAATGTGTAATGGAGAATTACAATGGTTTATTTTTCGCGGATTTGCGTAAACTATATTGCGAATGTGTAATGGAGAATTAAAATGCGCCGCGAGTGACTCGTTCGGAACCGAATCGTGTGCGTCAATAGGAGCCGAACCCTGTCCTTGAAATTTACCTGATATGCTTTGTTCTTTTTTTAATTTTATCATTCCACAGAATGGGTTTAGTTGCCGTATCGCTCGTTTCCCTTTCCAATATTTTTATTAATGTCATCACTGCTTTTACCATTAGATAAAGTGACCCCCAAATATTTAAAAGTTTTACAGCCTTTAATTTTTTCAGTTTCTATCTCTATATCTTCCAGCTCGTCATCTCCCACTTTCAAATACTCAGTTTTAGACATATTAATCTTTAGGCCCCATTTTTCATATTCGTCTTTCAACTTACGGAGCATATAGCTCAAGTCATCCATATCCCCGGCCACGATGACCTGATCGTCGGCAAAGAGTAGGGTATACATAATTTCACCACCGACTGGAATGCCCATACCACTACATTTCCTCTTCCACTCTCCTAGGGCTTCCTCTAAATAGATCTTAAAAAGTGTCGGTGCCATAGTACATCCCTGTCGAAGGCCGTTCGTAACCAGGAATTCTGAGGAAACTTTACTGCCTATTTTGGCCGTGCTCATACAGTTGCTGTAAAATTCTTTAACGGCACTAACATAAGTTGTCGACACTCCATTCTTATATAAACTGTTCCACAACTTGTTTTGCGGGACAGTGTCGTAAGCCTTGTGTAGGTCTACAAAAGCTAGATGAGTTGTTAAACCTCTACAAACTCTTTTTTCAATCAGGTTTCGTAATGTAAATATCCCATCTATACATGAGCGTCCTGGTCTAAATCCATTTTGTTCCTCAGAATCCTTAACTTCCTTCTCTATTCTTTCTTTCCAGATACGGCCGTAAATCCTAGCTAATGACGGCATTACACTGATTCCACGATAGTTGGAACAGTCTTTCCTATTACCTTTCTTATACAGAGAAGTGATTATTTGCAGTTTTCCACTCCCGAGGTATGATATCCCCTTTCAGACATTTATCGTATATCTTGGCCAGGATCTCATAGAGTATAACTGGTGCGGACTTTATTAATTCGTTATGTATATTACCAGTACCAGGTGCTCGGCCGTTCTTACTTAATTTTACAGCTCTGATTACTTCTTGAGTCGTTACCGGTGGTGCTGTGTACAGCATTTGAAGCTGGCGCGCGCGCAGCTGTACGCCGCGCGCCACCGAGCTCACCGACCCGGAACGCTGGCCAGCGAGCAAGCAAGCCGTGAGGCGAGGCTAACCCAGACCACGCCGGCCCTATATAGGCGGGAGCAGGTGGCGGCAAAGGCAGTCAGGCAGTAGCGATCTGAGGAGCACCACGGCACAACGGTGAGACAGCGCAGTGGAGTCGCTGGAGAGAGCCTGCAGCCAGGAGAGGAAGCACACGCGGAGAGGCCCGCACCAGGGGCGTGCGGAATACGACGCGACTACCAGCCGGGATGGCGCCGTGCTTGGTGATGCATG